>MU228495.1:1449457-1479861 GCA_018584345.1 Thuja plicata | reverse complement strand
TCTAAGACATTTAGAATTACTATTAGTAAAAGTAAAACTAAATACTACATTGCATTGAAGTTTGAACATTGAACATGGAACAATAAGTTAATAACATAGAACATTGAAGTTTGAACAATAGAATTATTATTATAATTTATAAATAGTGGAATCAGCAAATGGAAGAGTTCTATGAGTATCAAAATTATGAGTATCTCTTTTTCGGATGTTATGTCGAATAATCTGATGTTATGTCTTAAAATCTCTCTTTTTTTTTAAATTGCTTTATTTGTGTGCTTTGACAGGGGACGCCCGTGCGTCCCCTTTTGGGGTCGAGGGACGTTTTGGCATCCCCGTTCTCCATCGGGGACTCTTTTGCGTCCCCCCATCCCCAAAGGGGGACATGGGGACGTCCCCGCGTCACCAACGAAATGGTGGCTGATGGGTGGCGCCGCTGGAAACGCGGGAACGGCGTCCCCCCGTCCCAGGTGCATCCCCGTCCCGGGTGCGTTGGGAATTGGGGGGGGGGGGGGACGCGTCCCCGTGTTACACTGGAAATTACATAGCAAGGCAAGATAAGGCATGGGTTAAGTGGGTACACTTATGTGAGTATTGCTATATTACTACTTATCACATGTCTATTCAAATGTCACCATTCATGACATTATATGGGTATGAAGCACCCAATTTTTTGAAATTGTTGTTTGGAGATAGCAAGGTGCCTAGCGCCAAGGACCTTCTTCAGAAGAGTTGAGACATTATGAGATCTTTGAATTAGAATATTCAAAAGGCATAGAACTAGTAGAAGCAATATGCAGATCAGAAGAGAGTTGAGCGGTCTTTCGAAGTTGGTGACATGGTGTATTTGATGTTGCAGCCCTACTAACAATCCACTCCTAGGAAGAGTGGACTAGAGAAGTTTATTCTTATCCCTCACGCCATCATTGATACTAGAGAGCGGAGATTGAGGAGGGTCGTCATGGAGTATTTAGTTAAGTGGAAGGATCTATCAGTTCAAGATGCAACGTGGGAGAGTGAACAGATACTACAGCATCCTGAGTTGAGGTTGCTTGAGGACAAGCAATTTCGAGGAGGACAGAATGCCCCCTCCTTAAGCAGCTCAATCTTTAGCAAGGTTGGCTTACAATCAAGGTTCTTGTAGCTCAGTAGAGTAGATGGGGGACCCAACTAGGGTTTGTGGAGCCTTGCAAGCGGCATTATGAACCATTCTAGGCATTTAGAGAAAATCTCCTATTTTTTAGGAGGATCTCTATTTTTAGGAGGAATCTAGGAGATGGCCTATTACGCATAATGAGCCATTTCGGATAGTTCGAGAGGGTTTCCTGTATTTTAGGAGACTGGTAGTTGACTTGCTATTTTTAGTCATCACCAAGAGACCAGGCACGTCATTAGTTTTCAGCTGAAGGAGTTAGGTGATGATTTCAGGAATATAAATAAAATAAAGTGTTTTTAGTCATCACCAAGAGACCAGGTACGTCATTAGTTTTCAGCTGAGGGGGTTAGGTGATGATTTCAGGGAGACATGAAATTAAAGCCACATTTAAAGAGTAGATTATTAATCATTAAAAGGGGGGTATTTTATTAATAAAATAAGATGTTGCAACCCTAAAACTAGCAGGCTTTTTGGGACAGAAATTTAAAAAAAAAAAAAATTGGAGGCTTAGCTTATTCATTCTTGAGCATTCGGAAATTAGAACTTTTTGGCCTCTTGTGGAGAGCAAGGGTTTTAGCAAAAAAAAATCTTTGAGAACGAAAACTCTTAGAGGATTTAGTGCTTACAGGTGTGAAAGATCACCCAGCAGCATTCGAACAGTTTGTTACTTCATAGGTTTGCAGGAGAACTGATTTTTCAGATTGCATCGGAGATTAGTGGTTGGGTTTTACTGATTAAACATAGCAAGTATCAGATCTAGGCACTTTGACACCATACAGCAGTTTCATGTGCATTTACAGCCAGCCGTACTACACCAGGAGGCTGTGTGGGGATTAAAGCCACATTTAAAGAGAAAAAATTCAGAATTCTTCCCAGTTGTAATAAATCATCCCTTTCTGCCATCCTTGCATACATCATTGCAATCAGTTGGAGGCACGTTGGGGTTGTTCAGTCTTGCAAGTGTGAAAACATGGATTTTGGTGTTTGATTTCCAGCATTTTTAGAACTACTATGCTGTCTGAAATCAGATTTAGTATGTATTAATCAAATAAATTTCAGTTTTCAGAATTTATGATTTAACGAGAAGTTTCAAATTGGTAATAGCTAGATCTGAATTTATTTAATAAGTTTCAGTCCCAGAAAACGTTTCTAAAAAAAAGTAAAAAATCAGAGAATTACAAAAAACTCCAAAAAAAATCAGAAAATTCAGAAAAAAAACAAGAAAATTAATATTTTGGCATTTTAGATCAAGGGTGGTTATTACATTTTACAAGATATTCAAGGAAAAGGAGACTTATCCTCACTATTATAGCAGTTCATCACTATAAAGTATAAATAGAGCTCCCAAAAAACCTGTAATAGATTATGATTCCAGATTCCAAAAACGTAGGAAAAGAATCTATTTCGACACATCCACAAATAAAAATGGCATTCATATTTTACCTAATGGCTTTCAATTCTAAGATACCAGCAATGATTCAAATGTTCGGAGGTTAAAAATTCCTTGTAGCTTATGAATTAGAGGTCAAGTAGAAAATAATCTAATTGATGCAGGAAGACTTCCTCCTAGGCCACATATACTCATGTTCCCTTACTTCTCACTCACAATACAATAAGAATTACCAAAACCAAATCATTCCCTCTAAATACGCAACAAGCTACCCCTTCCATGTACATTTATCCTTCTCGTCATGCACCTGCACGTCAGATGGTTCTAGGAATAGGTGACATGAAACACTTATCGCACAAATTTTCAAATGAGATTATCAATCTCAAGAGGAAGCAATAGGCAGATTATCCAAGACCTGTATATGAAGGGAATCAAGGTCAAAGGCCCCATTTTCAACCAAATAGATACCAAAATTAATAGAATCAAGGTCAAAGGCCCCATTACCAACCAAATAGATACCAAAATCAATAGAATCAAGGACAAAATCATACAAAGCGATCAAATCAAAATGTGACAGGGCCAATGCCATTGCAACAGATTACACAAAATCCTAAAGGGATATGATTCTATAACAAACAATTTTGTGGGTGACCCAAACATGTGTTGTTTACCATGTAATTATGCACACCCAATGCCTGCTTGGGAGGATAACTAAAGCAAAAAGTTGTGAACTAAAGACAAGCCACAGCTAGGATGGGAGGAGCAATGCCTAAACTACCTTTTAGTTTGCAGGGGTTCAACACGCTATCTTAACAGCTCAAATGTAAGGTATGTTGTCATGTTCCCAGCACAATAGGTAAATAAGATATGTAACATACTAGAAAATTGTCTTGTTAAATAAGACTTGACAATTTTCTGCAATCATTCCCCATCGTAGACCCAGAAATAAAGAAGCAATCTATATAAACTCAGAACTTAAGCAGCGATCTCATCAAGGAAAAGGGGTGCAACCAAATTAATGGACGCCGGCCTGAACTAATATGACATAAATTCATTTGAACTTAATATGAATTCAGGATGACCACAGGAAGGGTGATATAATTAAGATTAAAGAGCCGACCTCCAAGTTGGAAGAGATGCGATTAGCAATTTGGAGAGATGTTGTGGGAAGGGACGTGTCTCTCCCATTCCAAGAGAGAAGATATAAAGATATCTAAAGATCAATAACAGGAGGAAAGTTGGTCAAGACAGAAGAAAATACAAATCGATCAGTAGGATAAGGAGAAACGACTCAGACCTTACACCAGTATAACGAACAGAATAAGGAACTCTCATACAAAATGTTGCCCAGCATTCAAGGAAGGCAATTGAACAGAAAGAAATAATCAGCAAACAAGTCAGCATAGATACAGGAGACAAGAAGCAGAGATAATCAGTTTACAGGACAGCAAGGTTATAGAAAATAAGAAGCAGAGATAAGCATCGAATAGAAACAGATCAAGTAGCAATAGTAATACCTTCAGACACTGTGGGTATAAACTAGGGAAGGTCCCAGTTGAGGACATTAGATATGTATCTTGAACAAAAAGAACAAAGTGTTAGCGGAAGCACTATTTTCATGGATCAAAGAAGAAGGGGCAATTTTCACTAACAATCCAACTATAACAAAAAGTCCCCAAGTTCAATCTAACTATTTTATCAGGTCTAAAAGAGGGATGGTGGAGAATCTAGTCCCTGAAGTGTACCCGAAAATAATTCCATAAACAATAGGAGCTCTGAACTACCATCTTGCATGTCCAAAGCAATGACTTGTGCATTCAAATCAGCATCCAAGGGTTGTGTGAATGCCATTTGCAGGGACATCTAATAGGGTTCCCAAGAGACCAAGATATCTGGCTAACCCAATCTATGTTCCAAAAACTCAAGTGGTCTGACAACTCAACGTGATAGATGAAATCAAGAAGACAGCTGCACACATGTCACCATGGCACATCCCATCCATCCCTGAACAAAGGAATTAGCTTCAAAAAGGTCTAAAGATGCAATTAAATCTAGTTAAAGTGGTCACTCAAACCACTAATATTGAAGGGAAAAGAAAACAGTACGAAAAAGAGAGACCGTTTGTATTGATTTGCCTACCACTCTCCATAATGTTGGCATAGAGATGAGTTTATCAAAACATATGCCTTTTTATTCAACTGTGACAATTAGCAAAAATTGCTGCATGATAGATTTCAATGCAAACATTATAGTGATGCCTAATAAAATTGTTGATGCCTTGAAGTTAGCCTATGAGCATATGGAAAACATAATAATGTAATTGGATGGGAAAAAGGTTCAGACAGTAGGAATCATTAAGAACCCCCCTCACTATATATGTTTTCCCTAATACCACTATCCATCAAGATGTCATGATAATTGATATTGCCCCAGTGTTTGGCCTATGCTTGTCAAGAGAGACTATACCCAAAATAGGAGGATACCTCTCCCTATATTGGTCCCGTCCCATATTAAGACCAAATATGGTTCAAGAATCAAAATTGAAAATCGCATCCGAGCTAATTCATAGGGAACGCATAACCCATAAGGTGATGTTTTCAAATGAAGAGAAGATGAATGCAGAGCTCTTAGGGGAAGAAGACAATCACAATGTTCTTGCTAGATCAGTATACAGATGAATAGGCACTTGAAGGATCACAATGTGACTCCTAGGGTAACTTCTAAGGCCAGTCAATGGGGAAAATAAAAATTCTTCATAACTGTAGAAATTGTATTTTGACAATGTCAGATGTGCTAACAAACTGAAAACAGAAGTATATCTTATTCCACCCGAAGGAAAGAAAAATCTCAAAACTTTCCACTTCCAATTCAATTGCACTTATAAATTTATAATGAAGTCAAATACGAGTGGATGATACATGGACTCGTTTTGGTGAAAAAAGTGAAAATCAATCAATTGATGATATCCAAAGACTCCAAACTGATCATCAGGCAGGTAAAAGGAAAGGTCGCTGCTAAGAATGTTAGGATGATGTCATATCGCCATAGGGTATAGAACCTCTAACAAAGTTAAAATTGATTCCAAGAACTCAAAACATTGAAGCAAATCAGATGGCTACGATTGGATCACAATTTGATCCAACAAAAGATCTCCTTACAAATAAGGAGCATGTCAATTAATCAAGAGCATTAGCAAGTATTTGAGAACAATACTCAGATATCATCACCCTAGATAATATGTTACTCCTGATTGATAAAAGAAAGCTTACCACAGATAAGGGAGAGTATGTTGAAATAGATGTCTGAGTAAAAAAGGTAAAAGTAGAAAAGATTTGTACACAAAAGGAAGTGGGTATGCTTATTTATCTTTGGACAAAATATGATAAAGTCATGGCATGGAACTATGAGGAATTCAAAAGATATAACAATGATATAATTCAACATACTATTGAACTATGTATGGACTCAAAACCAAGCAGGCAAAAACACAGACCAGTCAATCCAAGGCTCAAGCCTTTGATGAAACAAGAGCCCATTATGGTTAAATTTATTCAATAGAGGATCAAGTTCCTATCAAGCATTCTACCTGGGTATCAAATCTGGTACCAGCCCAAAGTAAAAATGGGGAAATTAGACTTTGTGTAGATTTCAGGGATTGAACAATGCATTGTTAAAACATCAGTATCCCCTTCCTTCAATGGAACAAATATTGCAGATAGTGGCTAGGCTTAAGCGCTTTTCTTTATTAGACAGATTTCCCACATAACCAAACCTGGGTTAAAAAAGTGTACAAAAAATGCAAATTTGAATATCAACACAATGCTCAAGATCACAGCAAATGTATGCCTTTCCAAAATCTGTGCAAGGTGACCAGTAACCAACAGGAAGCACTAGCAATGCCAAAGTTCAAGCCTTTCACAAAATCAAAGAGTTGGATTACCATTGAAGTTAGTTGCTTAGTTGATTTTCTCAAAGAGTTTGATTACATTGATAGCCCTTAACACATATTTCTGAAAGTTGAAGATCATGCTTTTTCTTAAAGAGGAATACGCATGTATACTGATGTAACAAACTTTTGAAACTGAATGCCAAGAGTTTGCATGCATGTTCTCCCCAATTCTGGGTATCTTAATCTAACACTGAACCAATTACATAATCTCATGAAAAGTCATTCAAATGGCAGAAAGATTTGAAATAACTATATAAAATTTGAAAGACAATATTAATTTGAATAAGTAGCTCTTCATGGATATCCTGACCCCATAAGGAAGGACAATACCTTTCATGAAAAGGGAAAATGCCGGAAGAATTGGAGGAGACCGAGTCTGTGCCAATTAAAGCCAACATGAATAATCAGTTTGATCCAAAAAATGCCAAAACGTGAAATTTTCCAAACATACAACATGGTAATACATAATACATCTGGAATCTAATTGAATCAAAAAGATAAAAGCACCATTGAAGAAAACTGTGATCAATTTAAGCCTAAATGAAAAGCATATTTAATTTTTCTCTCTATGATATGATTCTTGGATGAGCTTTTATATATGAATTGATGTATCTAGATCTGAAATGATAATTGATCGACATTCAATTGAGTAATTACAAAGGAGACAAAGGCTCCTTAAATAAGGAAATATATTAAACTATCTAACTAACTAGATACATTAAGTGACCATATACATCTGAATATACATTAAAAGACCAGATATATTGAGTGACCATTATGAGGTAAATAATATAATATTATTGTAATACCCTCCCTTAATGGTCAATTTATTAACTAACTACCCTACAGAAGACTTGACAAAGCCTGCAGGTCATTTAGCTATGAATACATAGGAGGCTGCCCCCTTCTCATCAGAATACTTTGCAACATGAGCCTATTGCTAAGACCCTTCCTGGTGTTGCAGAACTTTTGGATATGACCAAGTTTACCATAATCCTTCTAGCATGATGCTGGGTAACAAAGCTATCCCTCCTTTTATCCAGAGAAGCCAAGATCAACTTCAAAAAACTTCACAAATCTGAAAAACAACGATTTTGCCAAAAATTGTCAAAAGCAACAACACCCACTAACACTAGTAAACTCGATACATTTGGAAGAACAGAACTTGCCCTTGAAACCCTAGGTACGACCCAAAACACTGCACGAAACCATGATTTTGAAAAAATTGTCAACATTTTGTCAAAGACATTTTCGTGAAAAATCGTCAAAAAATATTCACTTTGAGGAAAAACGCACGAGATTTTCAAAAAATCGTCCAAAAAAACAGCAAACCTATGACAAAGAAAACTGCAGTTCTTTTTGGAAAAATCGAGCAAAACCCTTTTACAAAACATCATTATTTTTTGCAAAAATTGAGCAAAACCTAGAAAAGAAATAGAAAGTCTACATGATATTTTTGGAAAAAAAACAAAAAAACCCATCATGATTTTTTGCAGAAAAAATTAGAAAACCCATCATGATTTTTTGCAGAAAAAATTAGAAAACCCATCATGATTTTTTGTGGGAAAAAAATTTAAAAAAAAAACATCATGACTTTTTATCAATTGAAAAAAAAAACTTCTAAAAATTTCTTAAAAATTTCTAGGGATTTTGCACAATTTTTCATAGAAATTTGATAAAAACTTCTGGAATTCAATTCCAATCATAAAAACTACAAATTTAAAAATTCGCTAGAAAACCTATGGGCCCTAATACCATGAAATGATAATCAATTGATATTCAATGAGTAATTATAAAGGAGACGAAGGCTCCTTAAATAAGGAAATGTACTAAACTATCTAACTGACTCGATACATTAACTAACTTAAATGACCATTATGAGGTAAATAATATAATATTATTGTAATAAGATCCATATGCTTACCTAGTATTTTTACTATATCGTCTCAAAATTGCAATTCTTTTGTTTTATTTTAGAATTATACCATGACTATATATAAGAGTGAAGGATATTTTGACATGAATAGACAATTTATTACAGAGATATAGATATTTGCATTTACTATAAACCAACCCACATGGTTACTTCATTGTAAAGAAGGGTTATAGGGCCTCCTCTGTTCTAGTCAAATTTGTATATGCATTTTTTAGGACCTTCCTATAGTTGCTTGTCCTTACATTCTTTTGAAAGAAAACCCCTTTATAATTTTAATTGTAAACCTTATTACAAAGATATGGATATCTGCATTTACTATGAAGCAAACTAAATAGTCACTTTGTTTCTGTCAATTTTCTCTTGTCCTCAAAAATGCTTTTGAGGGCCTTTCTAAAGTTGCTTGACATTTTGTTCTTTGAAAGAAAATGTTATTTTACCAATCACATAGTTGCCTTCTCTTCCCCCAGATATGGTGGTGGAGATGTAAAGTACCAACTCATGCTTCAATTAGTCGACACCCACAACAAACAAAGTTTTAGTGTCTTGGCTTGTTTCCACTTATTTTACCATGATTCAAAAACCTTTTTGCTTTGGCTTGTGTTTCTTCTTTGTGAGCGCCAACATTTTATGATCCCTTTCAAGTCAAGTTCCCTCTTTGCCAGTTCCTGGTCATCTTTAATCAATTACTTGTTCATTATCACATTCCCTCAAGTCGTAAAACTTGTCGGGCATAGAATGACCATAATAGATAAAGGAAGATAAAAATTAACTATAATATTTTAGTCTACACACAACATAACTGATGGTTGCCAAGTCTTGACTAAGAATTTGGAAAGCAAGCAATGAAGCATAGAAGCACTACAAAACCTAAGATTCTGATGCGGAGGGTCCAAGGACAGATGTAAACAATCAGACAAACGTTCAAAACTGATCAGACATGTGGAACATTGTTGGGTGCACAAGACTCAACAAAAAGTTGATAGGAGGGTCACTTTAATTGAGGCCAAGGAGGGCAACATAGCACCATTCACAACCATTGTTTGGGAACACTCAAATTAGGATGTTTACCACATGAGGGAACTCAAAACAACCCAAGGCAACCATTTAGACAAACCCAACTCACCATTTGATGTCGTTCCCTTCATTAAGCCAACTAGGCCTTGTAGCCCTATTTTGAGGCTTTTCAGAGCAAAACTTCCTCTATATTAACCTAGAGCACAAAATAAGGACACCTCAGATACCCTTTATGGAGTTATTTAACATGTAGAAAGGATGCCCAACCTTGCTTTGGACCAATTGGCAAAACAATTCACTGTCCCCGATATTAGGCCTCTTTTAAAAAGGAGGTAGCCTACAAATGTGTCACAAAAACCATCCGATGCATGGAACATGTCAAATTCATCTATAAATCAAGGAATCCACTGGTCTTTGGCGCCCAGACCCTACAAACTTGCAGATTGTACCCTATTTGCTCTCATTAGCACAATTTCAAGGTCTGTCACATAGAGATGCCAGACCTAAAACTTACCATAACTTCCACCCAACTTTGCCTCTTGGTTTGAGACTCGGTTCATCTAAAAGAGGACACAAAACACCACCATTTGACCTAAGGTCGTGATTTTGCCCACAGTGAAAAGTGGATTTACGGGCATATTTGTGAACAAACCCTAGGTAGGTAGGGTTTAGACCTGCCTAAACAAAAACAAAAATATCTCCCTCCAAACTTTATGAAATTGCTCCAAACCAAGTTTAAATGAAAGCTAATTCATCCACCTTTCCAACCATATCAACCAAGCATATGTACAATCAATGATATATCCGTACAATGCAGGAACAAGAACAGAAAAAGTGTTTTCCAAGGAATCAAAATTGCATTGCTTCAAAAAATGACTTCAAATCCGCCAACAACCTCTGCCTCGACCCAACTGAGGCATATTTATAGGTTCTCCATCATTCTCAACGGTTCTAACCATAATTCAAGTTGGTTAGCCATTGGGATTCAAAAAAGTTGCTTGACAACTTTTCGCCATTGGGATACAAAAATGTTGCTTGACAACTTGAAAAGTTGTCAAGCAACTTTGACAACTTTACATTTTGCATTGCAACTTTTACATTGACTCTAAACTCTGCAAGAACCCTACAAACCAATCCAAAATGACTTAAAAACACTAATTACATCATTTTCCCATGTCTTGGGTCATATTTGCATACTTTGACCACAATTGACCTTCTCAAGACCTTGTAGGTCTTCATGGCACAATTGGCATTCAATTACCTTACAAAACATTGACATTGATTACATGTGGTCCCTTGGACCTTATTGAACTTAAGAAAACACTAAACCAAGACATTTCACCCAAAAAGCCTTCACAAGGCATCCAAGCTGCCTAGGTGCTCCAGCACCATACACCCAGGGACGGGAAAATCTCAATTCCCACCTGAGATGAGATATTGCACAGAAGTTCCATGCCTCTTTGTCTTCAACAGTCATCCAAACAGCATCCTCATGTGGGGATCCTTTCCATTTAACCAAGTACTCATTGCAAACCTTCCTTGTTCTTTTCACATCCTTGTTCTTTTCACATCCTTGGTGTCGAAGATGGCTTCAAGCTTCATTGGTTCAGATGGTGGCAAATCTTGGATTTAATCTTCATCGGCTCCTTCACCTGTACCTGCATCCAAAGATGCCTTAAAGGGGTATAAGTCAACATTATTGAATATGGGTGAGATAGCTACTCCGGGAGGGAGTGCAATATCATAGGCATTTTCACCAAATTTATGGATTATCCTACAAGGGCCTATCTTCTTCATCTGCAACTTGGTGTATCTTCCCTTGGGTAACCTTTCTTTTTTGAGATTGCAAGTACTAGATCCCCCACTTTATACTAAACATATATTCTCTTTAGATCTGCATTCTCTTTGTATTTGCCCACATTTTTCTTAAGAGTTCCCTTCACTTGATCATGGATATCTTTCATGGCTATGCCAAACTCCTCACCTTCAACACTTCTCTTGTCCATTCACTTCAGATCCCTCAATTCAAACACACCCCTTGGGTTCACCCCATACACTACTTCAAATGGAGTCTTGCATGTACTTCTATTAACCGAGCTATTGTAGGCATATTCTGCTTGTGGAAGCACAAGATCCCATTGTTGGCCATGTTCCTTTGGCAAACACCTCAATAGGTTTCCCAATGATTTGCTCACTACCTCAGTTTGTCCATCCGTTTGAGGATGGTAGGCAGAACTATAAGACAAATTAGTGCCCAACTTCTTCCACAAGATCCTCAAAAAGTGACTGATGAATGTGGAGTCCCTGTCAGAGACAATGGTTAAAGGGAGACCATGGAATCTTACAACTTCCTTGAAAACGAGACCTGCAATGTTAGAAGCATCATTTGTACACTACAAACAATAAAATGTGTCATCTTACTAAATCTATCCACTACTACAAAGACACTATCAAACCCTCTTGGTGTTCTAGGTAGCCCCAATACAAAGTCAATGCTTATGCTCTCCCAAGGCCTGTTTGGTATGGGTAGGGGTTGGTCGAGTCTTGCATTTGATGTAGTCCCTTTTGCTCTCTGACATATGGTGCATCCTTCAACATACTTTCTCACATCCACTTGCATTCTTGGCCAATAATAGAACCTCCTAACCTGCTCCAAAATTTTGGCAATGCCAAAATGGCCTCCAAGACCCCCATTATGCTTTTCTCTAATCAAATTTGCCCTCATAGACCACTTGGGTATACACAATTGAGCCCCTTTAAACAGTAATCCATCTTGTAAAATATAATCAGCATGCTCATTATGAAAGGTATCAGAAAAATTTGAACAAGTATTGAATGCATCTTTGAAGTCCTCATCCTCCTTATACATACCTTTGAGGGCTTCTTTTCCCACACTTTGTAGTTGCACTTCTTGTACCAACATTGCCCTTCTACTAAGAGCATCAGCAACCTTATTAGCTTGTCCCTTCTTCTGCTTAATGGAGGTGTATGCTTGTAGGTATTCAACCCACTACATGTGCCTGTGGTTCAATTTCTCGTGTACATTCAAGAAACTAAGTGCATGATTATTAGTATACACAATAAATTCCTTACGAAACAGATAATGCCTCCATTTTTTGACGGCTTGGACCATAGCATACAGTTCCAAATCATATGAAGAGTATCTCCTTTTTGCCTCATTAAGTTTTTCACTAAATAATGCAACTGGTCTGCCTTCTTGGCTTAGGACTGCACCTATAGCCTGGCCACTAGCATCACATTCTATTGTAAAAACTTTATTAAAATCAGTAAGAACAAGGATAGGTTGCTGAGATACCCTTCTTTTCAGATATCCAAAGCCTTCGTCTGCTTCTTTGGTCCATAGGAACTTACCCTTTTTGTCTCCTTTGATTGTATCAATGATTGGTGCACATATGTGGTTGAAGTTTCTTATGAATTTTCGGTAGAAGCTTGCAAGCCCATGAAAGCTTCTCACCTCTCCAACTGATCTAGGTGTTGACCAACTGAGAATGGCCTCAACCTTTGAAAGACCCATCTTCAAACTGCCCCTTGAGATGACAAAGCCAAGGTACACCAACTCCTCTTTCATAAACTCACACTTTTCCAAGTTGATCATCAACTTCTCTTCATGAAGCCTCCTTAGGACCATGTCAAGATGCTCTAAGTGCTCTTCCTTGAACCTACTAAACACAAGAATGTCATCCAAATAAACCACAACAAATTTTCCAATAAACGGTTTTAATACCTCATTCATCAACCGCATAAAGGTACTTGGTCCATTAGACAAGCCAAAAGGAATCACCAACCAATCATAAAGACCTTCATTAGTCTAAAATGCAGTCTTCCACTCATCCCCTTCTCTGATCCCGATTTGATGATAACCACTCTTCAAGTCTATCTTTGAAAAGTAGCATGCCCCTCCTAGACAATCCATAAGGTCTTCCATTCTTGATATAGGAAACCTATATCTGATGGTTATCCTATTAATAGCCCTTGAATCAGTACGTAACCTCCATTTACCATCCTTTTTGGGAGCCAACATGATAGGGACTGCACAAGGGCTTAAGCTCTTCCTAACTAGGCCCTTATCCAATAGCTCTTGAACTTGTCTTGCTATTTCCTCATTATGGGCAGGTGTCATCTTGTAGGCAGTCTTATAGGACAATGCAGCACTTAGTACCAGATCTATATGATGGCTTATATCTTTGGGAATTAGGCAACTCTTCAACCACAATACCCTTATACCTCCCTAGCTAGTTTTGGACTTCTCTAGGAATGGCTTCTCCCATGTTTGGGAACAAAACTGATCCATCTTTTGGTTTTACAATCAGAGCAAACCCTTGACCTCCCTCTTCCTTTAAGGTCTTCAAAAACTCCTTTTCCCCTACTACCATGACACTAGAACCAAGTTGTATATCTACACCTTCATCCGGCAAAGGGTTCAAACTAAAAGACTCAATTTTTGGTTATGGTATAGGTATTTTTCTGCCCATCATGTTGTGTCTTAAGGTCATATTGCCAAGGAGGTCCTAAGAGTAAATGACAAGCATCCATGGGTATAACATCACAAAGGATCTTATCCTTGTATCCCCCAATATGAAACTCTACCCAAGATTCTTCATTAACTAGGACTTGTCGGTCTTTGTTTAACCATGATACCCTATATGGAGTGGGATAAGGGTTCATTTTCAGATTTAACTTCTCAACCATTTCTAATGACACTAAGTTATCAGTGGAACCTGAATCTACTATTACCTTGCATACCTTCCCATGAGATTTGCATGAAGTCCTGAACAAAGACTTTCTTTGGAGTGGTTCTTGAGTGCTTGGTACTTTAAGAAGTGTCCTCATCATCAAACTTTCTCCAATCTCGGGATTAGTAGGCCTAGAAGACGAGTTCACACTTTGGCAATCATCCTCTTGCACCAATTGGTTCCTTTTTCTCCTCCATGGAAACTTGTTGCTTGTTTCTCTGGGCATTTGAAGGATGGGCATCCAAACTGATTGCAAGTGTAGCACCTACCAAGAAAGGTGTTAGACACTCTTCCTAGTCCATTGAACCTTCCTCTTCCATTTGGTCTTCTTCCTTTGAAACCCCATGTATTGTTTACTTCTCCACTTTGCTCATTGTGGCTACTAGACTCTCCTTGATGCCTTTGGGACTGTTCTCTTGCTCCAGAACTGCCCCTACCTCTGAAATTTCTTTCTCTTCCTCTACCATGTTGCTGACTCTTTCTTCTCAACTTCTCTTCTTCTCTTACGGCCACTTGGAAACATTCATCAACTCATTTAAGGTCATAAGGCTGATCTCATCTTGAATGTTGAGTTTCAGGCCATTAAAGAACCTTGCTACTTTCTCCCTTTCATTCTCAACATGTCCTGACCTTAGGCTCAATTTGTGAAACTCCTCTGTATAAGCGGCCAAATCCATGTCCCTTTGCTTCAAATTTTGCATCCTCCTGGACCTCATAGTTTGTTGGCAAGAACTGGTTCTTTATTTTGCTCACCACTCTCTCCCATGAATTAATCATGGATCTGCCCATTTTCACTCTTTCCCCTTGGGTGTAGTTCCACCAAGTTAATGCAGCCCCCTTCAACTTGGATTTTGCAAATTTCACCTTCTTATCTTCTGACACCTCTTTGCATTCAAAGTAGTTGTTGAGAGCATCTATCCATTCTATGACCTCCAACGCATCCATCTTACCTCCATACATAGGAAGATACATCTTGACATCAAAAGTCCTTCCACTTACTCATTTCAAAGCCTTGATGAGTCTTCTCTCCTCAAGAGCCATCTCCTCTTCAGGCTCTTTACGAGGGTTTCCATCTTCACCATCTTCTTCTTCTTCGGGGTCACTATCATTTTCTTCACCTCCTTCTCTCCTTTCTCTAGCTTTTATTGTTACTATCTCATCCCTTAGGGCTTTCAACTCCCTAGTGACTGCAATGGGTACACTCTTAGGAGGCATCTTCCCTACAATCCAACTACTTACAGTCTTTCTTCCTTTCACACAATCAGACATTATGGCTCTAATACCACTATGATGCAGAGGGTCCAAGGACAGATGTAAACAATCAGACAAACGTTCAAAACTAATCAGACATGTGGAACATTGTTGGGTGCACAAGACTCAACAACAAGTTGATAAGAAGGTCACTTTACTTGAGGCCAAGGAGGGCAACATAGCACCATTCACCAACATTGTTTGGGAACAAGCAAATTAGGATGTTTACCACATGACGGAACTCAAAACAACCCCAGACAACCATTTACACAAACCCAACTCACCATTTGATGTCATTCCCTTCATTAAGCCAACTGGGCCTTGTAGCCCTATTTTGAGGGTTTTCAGAGCAGAACTTCCTCTATACTCACCTAGGGCACAAACAAAGGACACTTCAGATACCTTTTATGGAGTTATTAAACATGTAGAAAGGATTCCCAACCTTGCTTTGGACCAATTGGCGAAACAATTCACTGTCCTCGATATTAGGCCTCTTATACAAAGGAGGTACCCTACAAATGTGTCACAGAACCCATCCAATGCATGGAACATGTCAAATTCATCTACAAATCAAGGAATCCACTTGTCTTTGGCACCCAGACCCTTCAAACTTGCAGTTTGTGCCCTATTTGCTCTCGTTAGCACAATTTCAAGCTCTCTCACATAGAGATGCCAGACCTAAAACTTACCATAACTTCCACCCAACTCTGCCTCCTGGTTTGAGACATGGTTCATCTAAAGGACACAAAACACCACCATTCCACCTACGGCCATGATTTTGCCCACGGTGGAAAGTGGATTTAGGGGCATATTTATGAACAAAGCCTACGTAGGTAGGGTTTCAGACTTGCCTGAACAAAAACAACATTATCTCCCTCCAAACTTTATGAAATTGCTGCAAACCAAGTTTAAATAAGAGCTAATTCATCCACCTTTCCAACCATATCAATGATCTATCCGTACAATGCAAGTACAGGAACAAAAATCATATTTTCCAGGAAATCAAAATTGTATTGCTTCAAAAAATGCCTTCAAATCCACCAACAACCTCTGCCTCGACCCAACTGAGGCATATTTATAGGTTCTCCATCATTCTCAATGGTTCTAACCATAATTCAAGTTTTTTTAGCTGATGGGATTCGAAAATGTTGCTTGACAACTTGACAAGTTTACATTTTGCATTGCAACTTTTAAATTATGACTCTAAACTCTGCAAGAACCCTACAGACCAATCCAAAACGACTTAAAAACACAAATTACATCATTCCCCCATGTCTTGGGCCATATTTTCATAGTTTGACCATAGTTGACCTTTTTAGAACCTTGTAGGCCTTCATGGCACAATTGGCATTCAATTGCCTTACAAAATATTGAAATGATTACATGTGGTCCCTTGAACCTTATTGAGTTTAAGAAAACATTAAAACAAGACATTTCACCCAAAAAGCCTTCACAAGGCATCCAAAGTGTCTAGGTGCTTATGCCCTAGATTCAATGCTAAGATCCTAAATCAAACCAATAGAGATGTGAAATTGAAATGCAACATAAAGCAATCAAACCAAAAGCATGACACCTCCACTTCGCAATTTCTCCATTGTCCTTATCTCCTTAAATTGCTCTCAAAAATTATATAGGCACTATGTAAATTAGAATACTCAAATTAATGATCGGAAATATTGAAGTTGTAGTTGTCGAAAATGAGGAATTGAGTGGGTTTAAATTGCAATTGAAGATCGATTGGATAGTGGAGATCGATTTGATTTCTGGGAAATCAAGTGGAGATTGATTTAATTTCTGGGAAATCAAAAGATAGGGTTGCAAAGAAATGGCAAAGTGAGTTAGAAATAGAAAGTTAAGAGGATAAAATGTAATGTCCCTTTTTTGTAAAAGCCCTAGTTCTTTTCCTAAATCATAGATTCCAAGTAGAACAAGAATTAGAATAGAATAAGTAACATCATGTACTTGGTTGAGATCCTACAACATGTTAGGTATTCGTGGAAACATAATCCAGAAAATAGATCTTCCTCATTAGAGACATTAAAAGCGTAGATCATTCTAGCTAGGGTTAGGAACATTATTTTAACCATAAGGTATATATAATTTATTGATGGGGTCCAACCATACAGAGCTAAGGGCATCATATGGTGCCTTAATCAATCCCTACCTTAAGCCCAAGAGCGGATGTCATCCCTCTTGCCCTCGTGTGCTACTTGCCATCCATATGACAGGGAGTACCTAGTGAGGAATCCATAGCTGATCAATCCTCTACCCTAGGCCCAAGAGCCAATACCATCCCTCTTGGTCTCATGTGGCACTTGTGTCATGTCCCCTGTCTGAAACTTTAGTTGCAATAACCTACAATAAACTCAGTGATCAAATATTAACAGCAACGATCATAAAAAGATCATTAATATTTTTATATAGGGCAGTGACTGGTAATTTTCAAGCCAACCTAGAATAAGATGAGGGATGTTTTGAACATTTTTAATGAGAGCCGACACAAGGGTTAGTAAGGTCAGTCCATAATAATTAGTTGTGGTTAATTAATTAAGCCGGCCCCAATAAAACTGGTTATTGAGAGATATGATTAAAGGGGTGTGATCATAGAAATGCTTTGAGGGAAGCGATGTGTAGGAAGGACATGTGTCTTGCACCCCCAAAGGATAGCATATAAATACATAAAGAGCAATTCCAAAAAAAGCATCGATCAGCCAGGAAAATAATAAAGAGCAGAAATATTGATCTGAGGAAGAGGTCAAATCCGATCTTCAGATATACTTACAACTGTGTATTGCATCTATTAAGAAAAATAGGTAATAGCACATCATCCAGGCAGCAAAAATCAAAAGACATTAGCAGACAATCATCGAAGATAAGCAGATGGACTTCCAGGGCACCCTATTGTGAATGCAGAAATGAGGAATTGGAAGTAGGGGAACGGTAATGGGGTCATCTAGGTACACCACCTCATGGTACATGACTGGGGAGTCCCATGGGGCCAAAGGGGTACAAAGGGTTGTCTTTGGGCTCAAATTGGATGAGCTTCCAAGGCACCTTATTGTGAATGCTCCTCATGCTCTCTATCATGGTAAGTGAATGCAATAAGAATGTTCAATCGTGAGAAGAAAAATAGAAATGGTAAGATTGAGGGGAACGGTTATAGGACGCCTTACTAGGTACTCCACCTCATATGGATGGCACAGGCCACATGAGGCCAAGAGAGATTGTATATCCGAAATTGGACCTAGGGTAGAGGATCTCTTGGGCACCCTATCATGTCACCCTATCTTAGTTCTTCTAGGTTGAATCTTCTTAAACTAATTCAAGCAATCATGTGATTAGATCTATACTTCTAATATATGTTAATTTCTAATTAAAGAGACCTATTTTATGAATTACGATTATAACTGATTCCTAACTTGTTTGCAAGGTCTCAATCAAAGTGAAAAGTATCTCTAACCCTACTTTATTTCCTTGAAAATTGTGACCTAGGGCAAAATTTGGGTATTTTGTAATGTCCCCAAATTAGGAGAACCCTAATTTATCCCTAACCAAGTAGCGAATTAGGTTTAGACAGTGTGTTTCCCTAATTTGTATTCCTACAAAGAGTGTTAGAAAAATTTAAAAAATAAAGAATTCATATTAAATAATAAAAGATCATATGTGGCATATATATAAATAGCAAGAATGGTAATCGGAGTACAAAATGATAAGATTTAGGGCATAGTAGCTATGATAGGGTATCTTAAACCCTCCATCCTAGGCCCAAGAGTGGATCCACTATCCCTCTTGGTTCCACGAGGCCCTGTGCTCTTCCCATGTAGTGGGGTACCTAGTGAGGTATTAGACCCGTTATCCTCTCATCCTGGTTATTTCCATCCTAAGCCCAATCTTCCATCTTCCTTTTACAAGCACACCATGATAGTAGGATAAGAACGCAATCGGGTGCCCTAGCAGCACTACCCTTCCAAGCCCAAAATCGGCCCTATAACCCTTTGGCCTCATTCTAACTCTCTCAATCCTTTCCTTGAGGTGGGGGACTCGAAATAGGGCTCTCTCACCGTTCCCATTTTGCATACCTATCAAGGTTTCTTAAAATACGTGAGGAAATCCATATTAATCAGACATTATAACCAGTAATTATAGAATAAATAAAATATGAGAGATACACAGAAAGGTATTATGTTTATTAGTATTCAACCAACCATATACATATACAGCACAACATATAATTTATTAAATACCCAAGACTCGTACCAAATCCTTAATATTCGATTGGCTGCTGAGTATTAATTGCTTTCTTTCTTACTTCTGTCGTGTCTTCAATATACCCTCAACTTTATCTCCCTTTTTGATTCCATGCCCTTCTTCAATGATGTTCTTCTCTTTGATATCTCCTTTGAGTGTACGGAGTAACACCCTTTAATTTGTTAGTAGCCTTATGAAAGGATCACACCTATTGGTTATGAAAAGATAAATTTGTTTGACAGCTGCTGCCCCTTTCACTTCCTATCTCTCACTTCTCAAATCTGTCTTGACCACTTTTCAAATCTACAGATATCCCATTTAAGACTTCCATATCTTCTTCTTCTAGATCTATATATCTTATTTTCTTCTTTCCTTCTCAATTCTTCTTTCAGATCACTCCTTATACTTCTGCTCTAAATCTGCTCTATATCTTCTCTACTCCTTTTCCTCCATTCCATTTGATCCTTCTTCTCCTTTATATCTTCCCATGTGAGGAGAGGTCACACCTTTTCATCATGTCTACCTTTTGGCAGGAGTCACGACCCTTAATAATTGTCCCTCTTTCGAAGAGTCGCAACCCTTCATAATTACAACCCGTTCGAAAAGTCACAATCCTTTCAAAGAGTCACAACCCTTCATCATTTGAAAGCCACTTCCTTATTTTCTTACCTTTCCTTTCCCTTAATTCTTATGTTCCACTATTTCTTCCTCATTCCTATTTTTTCCTCAAATGAAGTTCTCTTCTCTCCCTTTTATACCTCTCATTTGAGGGACACAACTTTTCCATTCATGCCTTTTGTCCATTTGTTTAACTTAACCTTTTTTTTGTATTAGATATAAGTAGTTCAAATTTACATAATCAGCTGTCCATCAGCTCTGTATAGGGCAATACAAAATATCAGACTGTGTTCACGATCAGTATAATCAGTATACTATATATCTAATACAAATAAAACTAGAAGTCTACTCTCTGCCATCATGACGCTGTACATAATCAGCTGTCCATCAGACCTGTATAGGGCAATACAAAATATCAGACTGTGCTCACGATCAGCATAATCAGTATACTATATATCTAATACAAAAAAAAACTAGAAGTCTACTCTCTGCCATCATGACGCTGTACATGTATAAGTATATCAAAAAAATACAATACAACATGGAAGGATGTCATTCATTGCCTCTCCTATCTACTCAAGTCGCCCATCCAAGGTGACCATCCATCCATCTGATAACTTTATCCTCCAGTATCATATGTGCATATGGGTGTATGATCCTTTCCGCTACAGGTACCTGGGCAGGTGCTGGTGGGATGGCAGCCAGGGGGATGGCTTCCATACGTTCCTCTGCTTCCTTATTCTGTCTCTCCCTGTGACTGTTCAGCTCTGCCACAAAGTTGTCCAATGCAATCTCGAACTGAGATCTCTCCTCTGTACGCCAGACCCAAGTCTGGCCATGGGATATCTCCCATCTCCCGAATCTGACCATACCATACTGCAGAAGATCCTCAAATATCTTCTTGTTCAATCTGATTGTGACAGATACCTGCATTTCCTCAAACGAAGTTCTCTTCTCTCCCTTTTATACCTCTCATTTGAGGGAGACAACTTTTCCATTCATGCCTTTTGTCCTTTTGTTTAACTTAACAAAATTTTAATTATTTTTATTTTTTTTGTATTAGATATAATTAGTTCAAATTTACATAATCAGCTGTCGATCAGATCTGTATAGGGCAATACAAAATATCAGACTATGCTCGCGATCAGCATAATCAGTATACTATATATCTAATAAAAGAAAAAACTAGAAGTCTACTCTCTGCCATCATGAGGCTGTACATGTATAAGTTTATCAAAAAAATACAGTACAACGTGGAAGGATGTCGTTCATTGCCTCTCCTATCTACCCAAGTCACCCATCCAAGGTGACCATCCATCCATCTGATAGCTTTATCCTCCTGTACTATCTGCGCATATGGGTGAATGATCCTTTCCGCTACAGGTACCTGGGCAGGTGCTGGTGGGATGGCAGCCAGGGGGGGTGGCTTCCATACGTTCCTCTGCTTCCTTATTCTGTATCTCCCTGTGAGTGTTCAACCTACCACAAAGTTCTCCAATGCAATCTCGACCTGAGATCTCTCCTTTGTACGCCAGACCCAAGTATGGCCATGGGATATCTCCCATCTCCCTTATCTAACCATACCATACTGCAGAAGATCCTCAAATTTCTTCTTGTTCAATCTGATTGTGACAGATACCTGCATTTCCTCAAATGAAGTTCTCTTCTCTCCCTTTTGTACCTCTCATTTGAAGGAGACACAACTTTTCCATTCATGCCTTTTGTCGATTTGTTACTTAACAAAATTTTAATTATTTTTAATTTTATTCTTTTATATTACCAATTTAATTATTATTGTTTATTATTTAAACCTATTTCAAGAAGGGGAACAAAAGATATTTATAATTTGGGAACATTACACCTTGCCATCCATATGAGGGGGTGTACCTGGAGAGGAATCCATAGCCAATCAACCCTCTACCCTAGACCCAAGAGTGGATACCGTCCCTCTTGGCCTCACGTGGCCCTTGCCATCCATATGAGGGGTTATACCTAGTGAGGAATCCATAGTTGATCAACCTTCTACCCTAGGCCCAAGTGCGGATACCATCCCTCTTGGCCTCATGTGGCCCTTGCCATCCATATGAGGCAGTAAACCTTATGAGGAATCCATAGTCATTCCCCTCTTCCAATTCCACCCTTATCCTCTTCCTATGGTTAGAGTTCCTTATCATAATGAACAATGAAACATATAAGAGTTACACATTATTGCATATATTCTTCAAATAAAGGTCACATAATAATATCGTCGCATTCATTTACATTATTCATAAGCAAGAAACCATTCTGTAATGAACCCATAAAGTTGAGGCCACCTGGCCTAGAGGACAGTGTTGGCTGCCAACTATGATGTTTTGTCTCCTTCCAGAAAAATCAAGATAAGATCAAATTGCTACCAGCTGCACAGTCTTATCTTGTGTAGGAAGCAAAGAATCAGATTTTGGTCTTGAAGTTTCTAGTAAAAAACCACCAACTTCTTGAAGAAGCCCAATTTTGTCTTGTAGTGACAGTTGTCTCCTAGTAGGAAATTAGATTTGTTTTGTCTTGTTATGGCAGTTGTCTCCTAGAAGAAAATTAGATTATTGTTTGTTTTATTTATGTTTTGTATCTTCTACCAACTTCTAGAAAGGGGCCAAATCAGATTGTTTACTTGCCTTGCACGGCAAGTTAATGAACCACCCCAAGTAGCTATATATAGAAGATTCTACTAGGTTTTTTGGTGATGTTTAATATTTTGGTTTGCCTTTGTGCACGTTTCGGATCTTGGGACGGAACCCCCAAGAGATCACCTTTGTTGTTGTATGTTGTTGTTTGAGCTCTACATGGTCTTGGGACGAAAGCCTCAAGAGTTATTCTTCGTTGTGTTACTGTTCGAACTCTATATTGAGTTCTGTGTAATCTGAAAGCTTAAATTACTGTTGTGAAGAAATTCTATATCAGTGTCAAATACAAATATATTCCTGAATTTACAGTTATTGGGTAAAACTTGTTATTTAAGGATTTGGATCTGCATAAGTATTATTGACTATTTCTTTTCCTGAATCAATATTGTGTAATCAGTTATTTATTTTGAGGATTAAATAGTTCAGAAAAAAAAATTTCTGATCATATAGACCTTAAGGTTTTTACACATTCATAAGCAAGAAATTGTAAATAACAACCCACTATGCTGCTTGTTATCAGAAATGATACTTCATGCCAATTTATGAATAATGTTCAGATTTCCTAAACTTGAATAAGATTGCTGTAAGACAAGTCTGCTTGGTTCAATTTTATGCAATTGCTGATGCTTATCGATGTTTTGACTTCATTATTCAATCGATTTTTGTTGAATGATGATTGAATGAATTGCTTTGATTTGATGATTTGAGGTATTGGTTTTCCACAAGAAATTTGGTGTTTGTGCCTTAATGTTTGCTCTCTCAATTCTATACCTGTGTTTATGTGATTTTGTGATTTTAAAAGTTTAAAATACTGATTCACCCCCTCTCCTCCCTCCCTCACCGTTTTTTATCTTAATGATGTTTTTATTTAATGCCTCAACTTGGCCATTGCTTTGCGGATAGTAGGGAGTAGCGAAGTGGGGCTGGATGTTGAATTTTTCACAAAGCTCACAGACATCCTGGTTTTTTAATGCACGACCGTTATCTGTTACAATAGCAAGGGGAATACCAAACCAGCATATGATATATTTCAAAATGAATTTAACAAATTGTTTACCGGTAATTTAGGTCATGGGAATAGCCTCGATCCAATTAGTAAAATACTCAGAGGCAGTCATTATAAATTTCCAACCATCGGCAAATGTAGGGTGAATTTTTCCTATGAGGTCGAAACCCCACTAAGAAAAGGGCGATGGAGAAGTTAGAGGTTGGTGCTCTTACACAGGTGCATGAATCAAGTCACTGTGGACCTGACGTTGGTGACACTTTCTGACAAATCTATAAAAATCTCACTCCATGATGGGCCAATAGTATATAATCTTCATAAGCTTCTTTGCTAAGGTAAGTCCACCGAAATGAGCCCCACATATACCATCATGTACCTTGTGTAAAGTTGTGTCCGCTTCTTCCAAGTCAAGAACGTCTAAGAAGAGTATTCTCTAAGCTACAGCGGTATAGGGTATCACCAATGATAACATATCTAGAGGCTTGGCGAATAAAGTTGTCTTTGTTTATTGGAAAGGTCAAGAGGCAAAAGTTGGTCATGAAGGTGGTTGTAGATACCTGTGTACTTGGGTGAATTGGGAACAACAATCTCACACGCGACCTCCATGTGAGGAACATCATAAGCAAGTGTCATCAATTGCTTGATGAGGAACTCGTACTGCTCCACATTTTGTGGCATGTCAAGAAGGGATCTGATGGTACCCACTGCATCAGCTAATCTGTTACATATCTTAGGGACCAGATCAAATGTGATATTGTCAAAGTTTTTCATCCTTAGTATCGTAGTCAACATTGACCTGCCCAATACTCAACTGAGAATCTCCATAGACATGCAAGTTCTTGATTTTCCATGCAACAACTATTTTGAGTCCTGTATTCAAGGCCTCGTACTCTACAATGTTAGTGGTACATGGGAACACTATCTTGTAAGCCTTGGGTATTGCATCACCCTGTGGTGTGATGAAGAGGATACCAGCTATTGAACCGCATTGGTTGCATAAACCGTCAAAATACATTTTCCATTCTATGGATGCTATCAATGTAAAAAGTAAAACTGATTCATCTGGAGATTTTGATAGAAGGAGATGATCTGCTGGTATAGGAGGATCTGCAAGTTGATCTCCTATGATCTGACCTTTTGTCGCTTTATGATCAACATATTCTATATCAAATTCATTGAGAATCATCACCCATTTTGCTAATCTCCCTGTAAGAGCTGTTTTGTTAAGGAGATACTTAACAGGATCGATTTTCGCAATGAGCTTTGTTTGATGGTGCAGCATGTGAAGTCTGAGCTTTTGAGCTGCAAAGACGACTGCTAGACATGCTCACTCAATGGGAGTGTAGTTAAGCTATCCAAAACCAAATATTCAACCCTCTCAAAGCCATACAACCAATGTTATATTCTAAATACAAAGGGATTGCATTCAATTTCTTTCCAACTCTTTATGCACATCCCATTAACTGTTCTAACTACATATAATAATTATGCCTTTATCTACCTTCTAAACCTTGGACAATAATATTTCATTAGGTGCACACAAATATGAATAAAACTAGCATACATATCTTGAATACATCTACCTAAAATACACCGGGAAATATCAATCTCAAGGCCCCTATCTATTCTCAATAATAATTTTAAACATAGGTGAGACTGATATCTATCGACATCTTTTAGATGGATGTATTTAAGATATGTACACTAGTATTAGAAATAAACAAAAAATGTGTATTTATGCTAAAATACAGCAAAATTAATTAAACGAGTCTAGTTTACTCCTATTATTAAGAAAAAAAGAGTCTAATTTCTCAACAAATTAAATATATGCAAACCATTCTTCAAAAAAAAAATTTATATATATATACTAAATATAAAAAAGTAAAATTTTATTTATAAGTTATATATTAGATTTTTAATTTTTAACCTTAAAAAAAATTTAAAACTATTATCTTAGTCATATTTTTAGATTTTACTTTTTTACCCTTCAAAATAATTAAAAAAATATTATCTTCGAGGTATTCAAATATTATTAATACATTAAATTTATTGTTTTTACAATGTTACATGTCTTTCAATTATTATTAATAGTTTTTACTTTGTCGTCCATATAATTATTTAATTTAACATTTCTTTTACTAACATGATCACGCCATTACACACCACCCCATGCTGCCACTGTTGTTATGCCTCTCGGCCTAAATATATAATAAGCAAAATCCCCCTAGCAGTGTGTTTGTAATCTCTGTGAATCAATTTGTAAGGATGTGGATCATGTCCAAATGAAACATTGGGGCTAATGGATCAAAAGATATTGGATTAAATCACTATTTACATTTATGCTTACAGGTGAAAATGGATTACCATGATGGTATCGTATCACTGGGATGGTACAAGTTGTCGTGGAGGGTAAAAAGAGGACCAAAATAAAAAAGATTAGCAGCACAAATCTAAAATTAGATATAGTCATGAAGGATGGCATGGACCAGTGTACTCTCTCTGCCATCCGTCAAACAACAATAAATTATAAAACAAAATCAAGATGGGCCCAAACTAAGGGTTTATCATTTATACAAACTAATCTTATATCATTTGCATGGTTGAGCTCATGTATGAAGATTTCTCAGGATCTTAAGTGACCATGTAAATTTCAGTATGCTTAATTAGAGTTGAGGGTTAGATCTCCTGACCCTTTGCTATGGAGTCTATGCATGTTCAGATGAAGACACCTGGATGGAGCAATCTGGAGAAAAGATCTCAGCCATATAAAGTTGCATCTCAGAAAGGGGTCTTAATCAAGGCTCACTTGGTTGTTGTTCACATATAAGATCTTAGGAGTTTATGTGAAATCATGAAGATTTCAAGAAGAGGAATTCGGCTATCATTTGATTTCAATTAATTCCCAATTAAAATATTCATATTAAGTACTCCTTTATGATTCTAAACATTAAATCAAAGAAATTTTTTTATTTATGATGTCAACAATACAATGAAGCATTCCTAGAATTAATCCATATCCTTGAGAAGTTTGTTTCAATTCAATATCCTGCTGATTTTGGATAGTTGTTTGCATATTTTTCAAATCTGTAACTAAAAAGCTTCGTTTGTTATTTAATATTGCATCAACTCATTCAACCATTACTCTTTCTTTAGTTTATAAAAAATACGCGTGTAACAGAAAAAAGTGCATCATCCCACCTAACTATTAGTATTCCTCAAATATGCAATGAATGTGTCTCTATTATTTGTGTGCTTATGTAGTGATGCCATATTTTGAGTGCTTGATTCGCTTTCTCTTTCTCTTAGTCTCTTCTGATATTCCCACCACCCTTCTAAGCTATACGATTGAGGTTTCCTTTCAAATTGCTACAAATTTTAAAGAGGACGGTTAAAAAAAATAAACAATTCAAGTGTGCACATTACAAAAAACAATTGAAACAATAAGACCACCACTGAAGGTGAGAAATGGCTGTAAAGAAACTGAAATACAATAAAATAGTAAAAGAATAAAAACATGTACCTGCAGGTGTAAAGCAACTAAAAGGATGATTGACAGAGAATTTAGTGTTCTATCCCTTGAGCTATTGATATTGTGTGTTTTAGCCCAAGCTTTCATCTACAGAAGAGCAAGATAAGATAAATTTATTAATGTCCAACAAATGACCACAAATGGATCAATGGGACTTTAGAACAAAATTTTTTTGAAAAAAATTGCTTTTGCCCCTCACCAAATTTCAGTCAACAAATTAAGCAAGTGGGTGTCCTTATTTATAACTTAAAATTGAAATAATTTATAACTCTTCCAGCACTGCCAAGTAAATACAATAACCTAATGTATTAGCTTAGGTTGAAAACTGATATGGCTAGAGGCCTGCCAAGGTTAAACATCAATTGCTTGATTCTCAATAGTTCAATATGAAGCAATCAAACCGAAGTGCTTTTGATTTGAACAGTTTGGGCGGCACTTGTTATCCATTAAAAGTAAAACAAATATAGCAAGCTTCCACATACAGCAGGGATGTCAAACAAACCAGATAGCAAAGCTTCTGAAACCTGTTGTCAATTGAAGAAAAAATGTGCAACATCTCTGATTTCAGAATTCCATCTTTATTCTCGATTGAAATGTCACACTCAATTCCACTTTTACAGTCAACAAATTTCAAAACAGGAACAATGGCTCTCAGCACAGGTAGAACACCATGGACCATTCCTCTACCTGCAATTGTTAAACAAGATTTAAGGGACTTCAAAAAGGGAAGAACATTAGAAGTGCAAAAATATAAGCAATATGTGATTATTGCATCTAACACTTCGAGACTAGAGAATCTTAGATTGTGGCTAACTTTGTAATATTTTTATGTCTGCCTTGAAAACTGTACATGAAGCTATTTACAGATGACAAAATGTGTTTAGTACCATACATCACAATACTTACTCATAACAAAGATTTAGATATCTTTAAAATAAAGTAACAAGCATCACACACAAAACTAGGAGTCAAAAATTCTTTTATGCGAAAGAACAGTGAATGTGGTTTAAATTCCCTGAAAAGGCATGAATGGCATGGTAATCAAATCCAGACAGATATGGTTCAGATCTGGATGGATCCAGATTTTTTTGGAATGGCCCAGATTTGTCTAAATTGAAACAAATTTTTCAACTCATGTAACAAGTTTACAGATCTTCAAATTTTAGTATTTACTACCCAACAAATGAAATTTTTCAGAAATGGTATTGCATAATCCCATGCCTTGCGCATCATGGTATAAAAAGTAATTATCAATAATCCAAAGGCACATTCGACCAAATTGAATGGAATAAAGAAATAAATTAGTTTTAAGGAAACCCAAACAAAACCCCAAAAATTGAAGGTTCAAGGGGCCTAATGTAATTACTTTTATCATATCATTAGCATTGCATAAGTTTCTTTCAAATGCCACTCACATGGAGTTAGCTGCAATTCACTGAAACCAGAAAGAAGAAAATAAATTCGTAGATCAGCGATATTTTTTCAGCAACAATGCTTACAAATAGCAAGGGCTTACAACTTCGAAAAAAGTTTGGTTTAGTAAACAAATCACTTTTTAACTAAAAATCCCAAAATTCTGCAACTTAGCTTATACCATTGTACTTTGCATTTACAATTTGTAATGTCCCCATTTTTACACCATCTTATTCTGCAAGCATTGGCCAGTTTTCAGGGTTTTCTGTAGGTTTACAGATGTGCTAGGAGGGTTCCGATGTTCCTAGTAGCTTGATTCTCAATTTCAGAGGGTTTCGACAGCAGTTGCTACTTATAGTAAGTGCTTACATGGTACCAATCTTTATGGGTTTTTAGGAGTTTGTTCTCTTTGGTGTTCAGAGAATATGTGATGTGCCCTTTCTAGCGTTCATAGCATGATGTGTCGTTGGCCTATTTCCCCATGGTCCCGTAAGCTAACCAAGACACTAAAGGGACTTAAAGGCCATTTGGCCTAGGCAGTTTCAGTTGCAAGCCATTTTAAGGGGTTTTGAGGCAATTTTGGGCATACTTACTATTTATAGTAAACCATTTTGAGCATGACTGGACATCCAGTGGCAGTGACATGTTGATGGAAATTGTTTAAAATTGACAAGAAGATTTATTTATCATAGATATGATTTATTGAGAGTTAATAAAGTTTTTATTAAGTTAAATTTAATTATTTAACTTTATTAATGACTTGGATATATTTCCTAATGAACAAAGAATCTATCGATGCTCTCAACAAATTCAAAGAGTTCAAAGCTCTGATAGAGAATCTTACAAACAAGAGGATAAAAAATCTTAGAACAGATAATGGTGGAGAATACATTTCTGAAACCTTTTAGCACCTTCTGTGTAGAATCAGGAATTAAGAGGGAGTTTACTGTTCCTTACAACCCTCAACAAAATGGAATAGCTGAAAGGAAAAATAGGACCATAGTTGAAGCAGCAAGGGCTATGCTACATGATCAAAATCTTCATACTTTACTATGGGCTGAGGCATCCAACACTGCGGTTTACATTCAAAATAGATGTCCTCATTCAGCTTTGAACAATAAGACTCCCGAAGAGGCATCTAGTGGAAACAAACCTGATGTGAGTCATCTTAGGATATTTGGTTGTCTTGTATATTTTCATATCCCAAAAGAAAAGAGAACCAAATTGGAACCCTCGGGAAAGAAGGGAATATGTGTGGGATATAGTGAATCTGTCAAGGCCTATAGGATCTATGTGGCAAAGGCATATTGAGTTGAGTAGAGATGTTATATTCGAAGAAGACCTTGCGTTCTTGACCTCTAAGGATATAGCATGTGATGACCTATTTCAATCCAACCCTCCTGAGAATCAGAGGGAGTATCATGATGTTATTGAATATGATCCAATACCTATAAGTGAACCTAGCACTTCCATCTACAAG
>MU228495.1:1419772-1436470 GCA_018584345.1 Thuja plicata | reverse complement strand
CCAAACTGGAAAGGACTAGGCCAAAACATCTCAGGATCCCTTTGCAATCCATGTTAGCCTCCGGGACCATGCAGACATAGGCTAACTACAACTCAATCTGGTGATGGCTAAAGTGGGGACATTACAAGCTACACTAGAACTGGTGCAATCTTCAACGGATTATGCAAATGATTTTCATACCACAACGAACACCATCAAAACAAACAATGCACGTTAAATGAAAGAAGTTAAGCATCCATAAAAGTGAGGGTTCAAGCTAACTTTGCACAACAGCTTACAATCAGTAAACCATTAAAAGTATGAGCCATGGAATTCATCATCACATTCTCCATTGAAATCAAAACACTTTATCTAACCAATCTAATCTAAATGATGGAATAAGAGAACAAGCAAATGCTAAGACACTTCAAGTAGTCACCAAACTTCAATGAAAACTCTACTATCTCAGAAGCTCGTAGCAACAATCTCATAATTCCATCATTACAGATGAGAGGTGAGGCCTTTATAGGTCCTTGATTACAATGAGTGGCCTGGATTGAAACAATAACCGATGGCCCAGATTATGCCACCTCAACCCTAATTAGGGTTAGGGCAAGAAGAGAGAATCTACATTTAGTGCATGGGTCCACACAAACCAATCAGGAGAGAGCCACTTCCTTAGTGGGGGTAATAAATGCCCACTACACATGTTCATCCAGCAGAAGAGTGGGGTGAAATGAATGCCCACTACGCATGTTCATCCAGCAGAAGAGTGGGGTGGAATGAATGTCCACTACGCATTGAATGCTCCTTCCCAGAATAGCATGTCATTTATTCCTTTCCTCTAACGCAAAGAATATGGACATGTCAACCTAGGAAGGTGATTGAGCGCCATCTTTTGTTGACCATTCTTTCATTGTTGGAGTTTCATACTTGAATTGGATCTCAGGAACTTGAATGTTTGGAATTGGAACTCTTTCGTCCTCATTTATACTTGAACTTTGATCTTCGAATCTTGAATGCCTTGAATTGGATCGCTTGAAACTTGGACGTCTTCAATATTGGAACTGGAACTCTCGGACATGAGTGTCTTCCTCGAACATCTGGAACTAGAATTCCTCTTCCTACAAAACAAAATAAACGACATAAGAATATGCAAGGAATAGAAAGCAGATTAAATTTCTTTGTTCCTAGAACGAATTCCTACTCTGGAGAAGAAAATTCTGAAAATTCATTATAAACTCTCCACTCTCTTAGAAAGAATTTTTCTCTCAAGAAATACATGCCTTTTCTCTAATTTTGCAAACTTTCTGTATAATTTCTCCTCTATAAACTTCACAGCCCCCTTTCTCGATTCTTCAATTCAATGCAACTTCATCTATCTCTAGAAAGAAATTCTCTCTCCTCAATTATCTCCCTCTTACTCCAAAAACTTGAAAACTTCACACTTTTCTCTCTCAAAGTCGCCTATTATGCCCTTTTCCTAGTTCAAAGATTCTTTTCTCAGCATTTATCTTATTAGGTACATTTTCATCATGGGCACGAACTCGAAGGGGGTGCAATTTCTTCACTTAACCACTTTCATTGTTTCCAACATTTTAATGTAATATTGGACAATAAAATTCGCAATATTTAATTATTTTCAACAATAATTCAAAAAAAGTCAAATTTTGACCCATTTCTTCAATTCACCATCTCGACTTGGACCTCATTTGTTTTCCACATCCGATGAATTCGCCATTGCCGTGGGTCCAGATCATTCGTTATTATGGGACTTATTTGCATTATTTTCAACACTTTATAAAATTCCAATTAGGTTTCCAATATGCCACCCTTAAAACAAATTATTTCCATAATCATCACCACTTCAAGTGCACACTTCTCATCTTGCAATTCCCGAGGACATTAAAATTTTAACATTTCCATGTCCCTCATATCCACGACATCAATAATTTGCTGACTTAATCTCCCCACTTTGAACGCAAACTTATCGTTGAAGGATTCCAAACCTTACATTATTTCCTCGACATTTATATTTTCGTACTCATGAATGCATCTAGACCATAGTAGAGGAAGTTGTGATTTTCCATAATTTTCCTTAGCCTTGTGGATTCTTATTCCTCAACATATGGAAATTCACACACCCAGTAGCATATGAAGATTTTTGCACCTTATATTATTTCCCTAACTAAAAAAACAAATTAATGGACACCTAACTATGCATGTGGAGGACTTTAGTCATTAGAAAAATCTTTTCCTATGAATTTTTTTGTTCAGCCCATGAGCGCATATTGTTGTCCTCAGTGGATTTTTATTCATTCAAAATTTCTTGACTAACAAGTATTTGCGCTAGGAGTGCATTTCGAAAGCCCCGTGTTAATTCTTATTTCAATGAAATTCCTTCATTCATGTTAAATATAGCACTTAGGGCGTTCAAGCCTCCATTGCTGAATCTTGTTTTCAAAAAATTCCATGATTCACTTGGATTTCCGCTTCCTAAATGAAACGATAAGGCAAGTCATCAATTCAACAATTCAACTGGTGTCTTCAATCCAACTAGTAAGGCAAGTCATAATTCACCTTAGAGATTGGCAAGTCAGAGAACCCGTTTTGGCACCACTAACGGACTCTTTCTTTCGTTCAACTTTCCCCCACCTAGTGAAGAACACGCTGAGCACAGTTGGGGCTAGTGGCGAACAATTTCTTTTGCATCATTTTGTGATTCACTTGGATTTACGCTAGACGTGAATTGATACTCCTCCTGGATTATTCCTCTTTACTGATTTTGTGACTTAGTTTGAAATGTGCCTAAGCGCATTCTGACCTCTTTGGCGGACTATTTTTGCATCTTTCCTCAATCTTCTTCACTGTAGCTCCAGACTTGGTGGACTTCCCTCCCACTTCGTTCCTTAGCATGGACAAAACTGAGCTCATCTTGGCTTATTCCTTTATAGACGTCTCGCGTTGTGAGCATATGCGGGTGTTCTCAGGCTACAGACTTTGTTTTCTCTGCAGCAATTCAATGACTTGGATCAATATGCACTAAGCGCATTTGTAAGCCAATTGTGGATTGTTTCAATCACAAACATTTCATGTTGAGTAGAGTTGGAAGTGTAGTGTCACTCTTTCACTTCGCACATGGTTTGGGCTCTATAGTGGATTCTCATGATTGCACATGTATCCTCATATTTTGCAATATGTGTTCGGCGTATTTCTTATCTCCCGCGAACTCTTCTCTTTGTAAAGTTTCCTTCATTCACAAGAGATAGCGCTTAGAGCGCGGATTTTGCTTGGCCATTGTGGTTATTGGCAGATTTTATTTGTTCTCAACATTCCACAATCAAGGCAAAACTATGCCCAAATGCATTTTGATCTCGATGGACTTTGATTTTGAACGCTCCTTAGCAATTAGCAATATGCGTTGGGTCTGCAAGACCTTCCCCCAGATTTTTATGCTTCAAGCATCTCTTCACCAGTTTAACAAAACGTGCCTTGAAAGCACATTGATGATGTTGAGCAGATTTTTATACCATTTCCTTGATCTCAGAATTGCACTGTGAGCGCCTAAATCTTCTTGCGATGGGGCGGGCTTCCTGCTTTCGGTATTTCCCCAACCTCATTAATTGTGTTGGACATATGACAAAATTATGGCCTTGGACCTAGTCATAGATGAATTTTCATCTATATGGAGATTGGTGTCGACAGCATACTTCGAGCGGGTTTTGTGTTGTTTCAAGGATGTCCTTCTGAATGATGCCTTTGTTTGCCATTAGAGAATGCTACTTGCGGTCAGACTCAGGCCTAGAGTTTGGTGATGTCGCTATGGACCAAAGCATTGATGAATCCATTTCCATTTACAAAGCCTACCTTTGCTCGTGAGTATTTTCTTCCTTTGTGAACATGCCAACAAATGAGACTTTGTGGGAGGCTGCACATTTGTGAGGGGTTTCGGTATTTTCTCTGCTTTGGGACCAAATTCACTCCAGATTATAATCTCTTCCATGCATTGGTGAGCAAATTCTTCCTTCAAAATGTGTTTGCTTTTGTCCAAAACCCATGTTCAAGGGTGCACATTCATAACCCCCCTTTTTATTTTAAAATACATTCAATGCCTTTGTATATCCTATGTTCTGAGTATATTTTATGTATGTAAATTTTTGGACATTTGTATGATTTAACAGTCACAAGAATATCCCAGATTCCCAAGTATAACAGTAGATCTTAAATTTCTTAGCATGCTTTTCATGTGTGACAGATCCAGAACCCATGGGCATATATAGATTTGCGTAGAGACAATCTTTCACTTTGTTTGCTTCTTTGAAGAGATTCTCAAATTATATTACCTTCATCATTTTCCTGCTCCTTTGTTTGGCACTCCATTACACTTTTGGATTCTCTACTTTTGGATGCTTTGTATGGATCTTATCAAACTCAGCAAAATTTTGATTCTTTTCTTCTCTCAAATGGTTCTCAGGAATGAAAAGCCTCAAACTAAAACCTCAAAAGGCAGGGGAATTACTTTTTGCCCTAAAATTAACCGAATTCTAATTTCATCACTTCCCTAGACATATTTATAATGCTCTTTCAAATTTCTTTTCAGGACTTCTTCATCTATGTTCATTAGTAACCCGACATGCCAAAATGGGGCTTCATAAAGACTTGAAATCTTACTAGCTCTCATTCACGGGATTCAACTTGAAAACTCAAAAATTAGGGAAGCACTTCGGGATTGGAACAAGAAACAAAACTTGACTCCAAAATTTAGTCAAATCTACCATTTCTCAACCAGAACAAAAGAAAGCTCAGGAGACTAGAGCTAGAGCTACTAAGACAACGCAACCCAAAAGGCCAAGCGAATAAAAGATAGGAGTCCCATCTTCGATGGGCGAGGTGTGAACAGATCACAACAAGACATTACATCTTCCATGAAATAATGAGCAATGCAAAAAATCCCAGGGCAACTAGCTCAACAATGGAGGGTGCACATGGGCATACTTTCTAGAGACCATGTGACATCCACTCTCTCAACTTGATATTGCAAACAATTGGCATAGAGATTGAGCAAGTCAAAGAAATCTACATGAATGCCAAAGAGATTCAAATATTTGTCACAAATCATCATATGCCACAAGCCATCTCCAAACCTTCTCCACTTCAAGTTGTTGAAGGAAATTTTGCATATCATCTAAGAGCAAGTAGATTTCCACAATGCATGAGATCAATTGTAAGTTGTTTTCTGGATTTGATTGTGTAATTATTTTTCCATCAACGTTTCGGATCACAGTCCATAATCCATCATCAAGATGAATGATAGAGAGCAAAGGGAGAAAATGAATGGAGTAGCAGACTTAACCACCTAAAAAGAGGGGGAGGTGAGAGAATCAAGAGGAGAATGCCAAGTGGCAAAGAAAACACAAAAATAATAAACGAAGGGAGTAAAGGGAAACCACAAAATAAGACAAAAGGCAAACAAAGTCTGCATCAATTTTGTCTTATTTTGCGGTTTCCCTTTACTCCCTTTGTTTATTATTTTTGTGTTTTCTTTGCCACTTGGCATTCTCCTCTTGATTCTCTCACCTCCCCCTCTTTTTAGGTGGTTAAGTCTGCTACTCCATTCATTTTCTCCCTTGCTCTATCATTCATCGTGATGATGGATCACAGAGTGTGATCTGAAACATTGATGCAAAAATACTTACACAATCAAATCCAGAAAACAGCTTACAACATATCATCTACTTTTTAGTTTTTTAATCTGTTTTAGTTTTTACACCATGTTAGCTTGCCAAGGCTCTATCTACATCACATAAAAATAACTTAAGGCAACTACTCAAAACAAGAGCCATTCAACGTCGTGGTCATCAACACCCTTTGGAGAGTACGGAGGCAATAAAATATAGAGACAGCTAAAAAAGTCAAATACTAATGCTAGATGAAGAGAGGTGGGCTTGTGTGGAAAATGTTTTGAGTTTTACTGAGCCCATCATAAGTATGGTTAGACTTAGGTATGTCAATATTGATCAGACATGTTTGGGTGAAATTGATGATGGCATGGACTCAGTGATTGACAAACCAAGGAGTGTAATAGAAGCCAAGGAACATGACCCCACAGTAGCATTTTTTCAGAAAGTGCAAAATATCATTATTGACTGTTAGAACAAGATGAGCACGTCCTTCCATCTACTAGCATTTACTTTGTTCACAATTTATTATAACACAGAAATACTTTCCTTGCCGAGGAGAGTGGCACCATATAGAGATGAAGAAGTTGCTATCATGTATGAGATCTTCAAGAGATAATAATGTTTTTCTTCTTCAAGACAAGCAAAAGAAAAACGCTCATGAATTGTGTACATACACGGCCAAGGATCTGTTTAGCTGAAACCTCTTCAAATACAAATTCTAGTATACATTTTCTTTTAATATCCTCACTTTTCTGTTGCTACTATGTATTTATAATTTATGCTTTAAAATCGTACACGTTATATGCAATTTCAACAGTTTGCAAGTTCTTCTTCAGGTGAGGGGAATTGGAGTACATACTCCTTGATCCACTCAATTAAGCACAACCAATTGAATGTAAAAAATATTGAGGACTGATTTATGTGCACTTCAACTTGCATCTTGTCACATAAGAACTTAGAAATGTGATTGCAATGAGAGGGTGATGAGGAATCGAGATCTAATTCCTATGTGTGCTAACTTAAACCATATTGTTGCACAGCTTGCCAAAGTCTCTTTACAAGAGACAACTTCTCCATATGACATGGTTAGTGGATTACAAGTGATGCAGTTCCAATGAAGTTGAAAAAAATGCTAACTTTGATCCATGCTAATTTTGATGCTCTTAATGAAAAGCAATATGAAGATTATCGATTGTAATTTTCATTTTGTATTGACATTTGATAAATTAACAAATTATGAATTTATGAGCATTTTCTTTTTTCCACATTATGAGATATTTTGTTTACTAGCAATTATAAGTATTACCGTTTTTATATATATAGCTTTGACGCTCTCAATGAAGAACGATATAAAGATTATCGATTGTAATTCATTTTGAATTGCTATTTGACAGATTAATGAGTAATGAATTTGCAGGTTATAAGATAATTCGTTTGTTGGCAAACATAAATTTTAGATATATTCAGTATTGTTGTTAATTTATTTTATCGGCCTACATTTACATTAGGAATATTATTTTTGAATTTTTCCTTTCCACGAATATAAGCCGCGTTGCATTATCACTGACATCCATTCCAATCTATATATTTTACAAATAACCAGATATTACTACCATGGCATTCCATCACTTTGTCAGCTGCCTCTCTTTACTTCCCAGAAATTCTAATTTTACACTCAAATCAGTTGGTTGTGGTCTCAAATTTAATTAAACTTCTATCCCAAGTTTGGGAAGTATTATGTTATATGTCAGTGTATTCATTTCAAGGTTCTACAAAGGTTTAATACTTTGAACCCCTTTTGATTGTCTTGCAATGATTTCAAATGTGAGATTTATAATATTAGAATATAAAAACATAAATAAAACATTTGCAAATTCCACATTAACTAAAACCGAATTGGGAAAAGGGTTGTCCTGAATAGCATGTAAGAGTTACAAACAAGTCTATAAGCGCTGTCAACATTAAAGAATGAAATCTCTTAGTACCTTGAAGTTGATGAAATGCCTTCGACAATATTCTGAGAACTTTGACTTTATTTTCTCTCGGGAAGGCATCTCCATTATAACCAAGGTTCACAGACAAGTCCAGGTCACTTCCAGAAGTAAACAAATCCATTGTATATGAACCAAAGGCCCTTGCAGATGCACCACTATGATTATAGCTACTTCCTGAAAGCATAAAAGACTGCATTTAAGTGCAATTTACACATATCAAGAAAAGAAATACAACTGATAAAACATAACATATGAAATCCAGATGAGTACCATAATCCTTGTCATTGAGCATTCTGTGCAGTTGAGTGTCATATTGCTTTGAACGTTAAAAGATTAAATACAAAAGAAAATCATGTGGCCAAAAAAGATTCAAGGGAGATGCAAAAAAATGACATAATTACGAAAAGAAACCAAAAAATGGAAAGCGGTATTAAAAAGTAACTGATTTTATCTTAAAAATGTATGCAACCAATAAAGAGATAAAAAAGTTTCTCTCATTAAAACTGATTTGAACAGAAGTGAACTAAATGATGCTCCCTTTACATGTATATCCCTTTACATGAAACAGAGCACACTCCTAATGCTCCCAACCTTCCACAAAACTAGCCCAAAATTAGCAACAGGACAGAAAAGGTCAAAAAAAAATGTATCAAATCTGAAATGACCCCATCGTTTGAGCTTTTATGGTTGATTCTGGACCATTTCTTGGAACTATTTTATTTTTATCAAGAAAGAACTAAGAACATTGTCATTCCTCCTCAAAAAACTTGTTTATTCTTATGAGTGGCTGCTAAAGCCCAAAGTTGCATGGACACAGATATGGATACAGATATATGGTATCGGATATAGATACAACCATTTATGAAGACCCCCAATATGGATACAGCTGGATATGATCTTCATAAAAAACACATACACATATTTAATACAATTTTGTAAGTTATTAGAATAGATTTTCGTTACTTTAAAAGCAATATGGGCATTATTGCTACATATATAATTATAAGTTGATTTAACAATTTACAATATGCAAAAGTTAGTGGAGTTGCATTGGAAGATAACCCCAAAAAATGGCTCACTGTAATAGACAGACATTTCATTTGTCTTCCCCATTTGGTGCGGGTTTCATTTATACCAAAAAAAAAATTAAAAAATTGCATCATTGAAATTTTTTTAAATGAAGTTTAGGAAGATTTATGTCAAATTACACAATATTTGACACGGTTGGAAAAACAAGGTTTTTTTGGGCACGTGTGGGTATGGTATCCAACATACATTCATGTCCTATCCGTATCTGTATCCGATACGGATATGCGGATACACGCACCCAGGGAGGGGGCAGAGGTGTATCCGGCTACTTTGCTTAAGCCTTTTGGTGCCACCTAAAAACAACAGCCTTTTTTTAAATGGGTAACACATTACAATGAGAGAGAAGATGGGAGGACATTAACCCTGAAAGTACAAAAAGGGAATTTTATAGAATATTATTCATTTGCTAAATATAATCAGGATTACAGAACACAACTTGCAGTTTTGGAGGATTTGGGCTCTACAAACCTAATTTTGGATGCTATATTTGCATATTTAACTTTGGCAATTTCGAGATATATTACAACAAAAACCTTAATCAGAGCAGTGTTCCAAGTTAACCATTTGCAATGACTTTGTTTAGTGAGAGCAGTGCCATGTCAACTCAAAACTTGAAAACTAAAAACTCTACCTTACACAAACAACTATAACCTAAAGTTGACAGAATAATTCAATTAATCAATACTGAATCCAATATGGTCAAGCTCAATTATCCAATCATAGTAAAGGCCCATAAAACAGGAGCCAAATTGCATCTTCTTGTTGACTTCAGAATTATTGCATTACCATAAATTGTTTGGTTTGCAAACTTGTCCACAAAAGCAATCAATGATTTCCGTGCTTCATAATCTTCCCAACTTGGCCGAAGCATGGAATAGACTTCATCAAGCAAATTTCCAAGGGAAAGCATTTTTTTGGGAATTATTTCAAATTTTTTGGCTTCCTCCAACTCTAATTGTTCCACCTTCTGCCGAATAGCTGCAATAAGTGCACAATCAGAAAAGATCAAGTCAAGCCCAAGCTGTAAGTGTGAGGAAAACATGATATACAAGGGGGGTAGGGGAAATTCGAAAACTTACCATAACTAGCAAAACTGACTTCTTCTTGTATTTGACTGGTTGACTTCAGTAAAAAATCCATTTGTCAAGAGCTATAACATACAAAAAACAAGATATCAAACAGAGTAGCCATTCTTTTGAAAATGACTAGGTTTTAATATTTATAATAAAGCTGCTATGCGATACCCAGTTTTGCTATGATCCTCTACTCAAAAAATTTAGATACCATTGAAGGAAATAAAATTACACATATGAAAGGGCCATGACTAGAAACAGGTCATTTAAATTTCCCCACGACCTATACATATTCAGTTACCATTAGAGTTCAGACTATGCTATATAGTATTTCCGCTGAAATGTGTCTCTCCGATAGATATATTATTATATTATTCATTTGGCCATTCCTACTGACATTGCTAATGTTAATGTTAAGTTCATTAAAACCCACAGATTTGACCACAAGCACCCACAAATTTGAAATTGCAGCATAAATATGTGTAAATACTAAAAATCAAGGGCTTTGGACCATATCTTTCAGGACAGAGCACGACTTCTGTCTTGCAATTTATAGTGTCATCACACCCTCTGACATTCTTGGCATATGAAATGTATTATGCTATTGATTAAATATCATTGCTCAAAGAGGACTTGACCAAAGAAATTTATGGTACCTCTCCAATTCCAGCACCAACAAACAGTCCACACCATGCTTTTGGTTTAAACTTTAAACAATAATCAATGAAAGGCTACATGCTGAAAGCACCTCATGCAGCCTTTAGGAAAATTGAAAATTTCTTTGCTGCAGGTGAATCCCCTGTTGCTGTGGGCTGGAGAGAAAGCATATTTACATAGGTATTGATTAAAAAAATATCACATGCAAACCCCAGCAGGCATACACAGCAGAAAACCAGTCTGTAGGCAAGCCAATGCCTCAAAAATCAACCCAAATTAACAGAGATTGACCCAAGAAAGAGCAGCTACAGATTGAATGATACTAACTTCTTTTGCTTGAAAATTAATTTTTGTTGCACACAAAGACAAGGATTTAACAACAAAAACAAAATTGTATTACCTGTTCTCCCTTTAGTTATCAGACCTGCACAGTAGATTAAAACACAATTGACTATGGGGTTGCCAGCCTCCTCCTTCTCTAACTCGCACAGCCTTACACCTCTTCCTCTTTGACTCTCTCTGTGTTCTGCCCATCCTCTGTCTCTACCTGTTCTCTCTATTTCCTTATTTTGTTCTCTATCTTCCAGGCTTCTTCCTTGACTAAATCTCTCCCAATCTCGTTCAAAAATCCTATCTGAAGTGTAAGGGTGCCAAACACCTCCATCTCAAGCTCGAAAATCCCACCTAAATCTCTCACTTAATCTCTTCTGAGCTGCTGTGCATTTATGACGGGAAAATGGGTGGAACATCCCTCTCAAAATGAACAATCGGCAAGGTTTTTAAAGTTTAAAAAAAAGGTTGCAAGAAATGGTGAGATAACTACTGCAGGGAAAATTGAATACAATGCCCCTGCATCAAATTGCCCAAGCAACAAAATTTGTGAGCCCTTATCACTGCCAAAATTGTGAATCGCTGCAAGTTAGCAACCCTGTTGCTACAAGTTGAACCCAGAACACTTGATCTCTTTTGAGTTCAACTAGGTATCACCCCCTGCCAGCCTTTTCTTTCACTTCACCAAATACTCCCTGTATTATTTGCCTCTGGTCCCATGTTTTACCTCCTTTGGCATATTGACAAACTCAACATCCTTGCACAAATTGTCTAACTTTGCTCCTTGTTTATGACAAAACACGAAATGCCTTCATAGAGTGCCTAAGGAGTCTATTCATTGTTTCGTTGCAGGGAGGCTACAAACTTGGTTGCATGCAAGCTACAAACATGGCTGCAGGTAGTTAATCCTGGGCGTTGCAAGCAAGTGGTTAACTCTGTTGAAATCATTTTGTTGCACTTAAACAGCTCATGGCCTACCAATTATCACAACTAAAACAAGAAAAGCTATATTATTTTGAAAACAACTACTTCTAATATATACCATTTAATAAACAAGGTTCATATTAAACTAGTGCTTTGTCAAGGAATTTCAACCAAAAAGGACTAATCAAAGGATGAATATGTGTATGAAGTTCATGTCAAAACAGGACATAAGGAGTATTTGACAAGGACAATTTTAGGGCTCATCAACAAGACCACGAGAAATCTTCAGTGTGCATATTTAGGGTTAGGTGTATTCATATTGAAAAAGGGATTTTAATAGCAGAAGGTTTGCCAATGGCTCTGTGTTTAGATACTTTGGTGGTGCAGTGAGTTGGATGAGCAAGCAACAAGTTGTGGTCACTTCATCCGCAACTTAAGCAACATACCTAGCAAATATTCTGCCTGTAAGTTGTCTATCTACCTTCTAAGATTGTGTTCAGATGTTAGGTTGCATCAAAGAATAGCTAGTATTTATTGTGACAATCAAAATTGTCATCAATTTGGCAAAGAACTCAAACTTTCACACGCAAATGAAGCACAATGACATACAGTATCATTTTGTTGGTAATATAGTGGAGGTCGAGAGGATGATGTTGAAGAAGATTGATACTCTAGAGTGTGTTGTAGATAAATTGACAAAGCCAATCAACATAGAGAGTTTGAGTAGTGGAGTAATTTTATTTTTGGTGATATGGTGGAAGACAAGAGGGTGATGTTAGAAAAGATTGATGCTCTAGAGAATGTTATAGATACTTTGACAAAGCCAATCAACACAGCTCAATGTTATGGTTGGCCTCTAGCAAATAGTTGACAACGTTGGTACTCCATTTGTCTCGCAAGGAGTTCAACAAATAGGAGAATGTTCGGAAAAGTGTTTCAACCTTACCCCCCAATCTTAATAACAGAAAAAGTGTGATTTTAGAAGCTTTAGATGGTTAATTCTGAGCCCAAAACGTGTCAAAATGGGACATTTAGTTGTCAAATATACTCCAAAATTTTCAATTTCAAAAAAAAGGCTCAATAAGCTTCCCAAATCGAAGTTATGGCACCCCAAAGTTGGCCTCCCACATCAAAAATATGCAAAGCATCTATGATGCATAAGAGAGTCGAAAGAGAAAGTCACACTTATTGAGCAGCTTATGACACGTTATAAAATAGATTTAAATGGAGGGAATAGAACCAAAATGGAGGACACAAGTTGATAAGTGAATACTCATAATGTTATGACAGCTTATAATAGGTATAAAGAATATGCAAATTTAGCCTATAGACCCATCTTGGGATTTGGGCATTTAATTTTGACTAGGAATTTGGAAGCCACATTTGGGTGATTTTAGCTTATGGTTTCATGTATTGCTTTTTCTTATTAATTAAGAACTTTAGATAGAAGTATAAAGTATAATTTTGCAAATATTGTAATGTTATCAAAGTATCTCTTGATCTGTATATTGGTATAATTTGTTGTGAAGACCAGAGCCTGAAGTTGTATTGTAACACTATTTTTGTTGTTGATAATACAATAGAGTTGATATTTGGCGGCTGGGTTCTTTCTCAAAAGGTTAATCCAATTGTATATGTTTTGTTATGGTTAACTCGTTCTTTTTGTGTTTAAAACTATATATCTTTTCTATTTACACCTCTCCTCTTAATTTAATCGTGCAAGTTTATATGAAATCCTTTCACAATTAGAATTCGTGTTAATAGATCGAGACGTGAAATATCCACCTTGATTATGGATCAATACCCTCCGGCATGCATCTCCATGTTTCAATGTTTCATAACATTTTGTGCTAGCTCGCAATGTCATTTCCTATTTTTTCCAATGACTTGTCCTCAAGTTTCCCACTATTTCAACAAAAATATAAACTAAGGTTTCCAACTCCCAACCCTAGTCATTCCCGTTTCTAAAACTTCCAATTACTTGTTTCTAATTCTTATTGAACACGAGTGATTTGTTTTTTTCACTAAAATGCCACAAGGCCAAGGTCATGAAGCAATCCGAGTGGAAGTAGAAATCGTCCATTAATAACTATACCAAAAAGTGTTACAGTAGCCTCTCACCTCTAAGGGAATGGAATCGATTTATTAGCAATGATGGATACTCTCTAGAATTAATAGTGGCATTTTCATCTTTTAGTGCTCAGGGAACACACCATTGAGCTCGAGTCACCATTTTGCTAAAACGTCACATCCAACAACTTTCTATTCTGCCAAAATTTCCTTGGGACGTCTACCTAGCCTTTACAAAATGGCCTTCCACCTCTCTATAGAATCAATATTGATGACATTTACGGTCCCATGCACATTGCACAGTTGGATCTTGCAAACATAACTAAAATCATTTAATCTCATTTCGCAAATTGTGACACCCACCCAAGCAACTTGGGACAAATAGCCAGCCCGGTAAAACCAAAACGCCTTCCGAACTAGTAAAATCTTCTTCATCAAGATGCATAGAAAAGAATTTAGCAGAAAACTTGTTTGTCTTGTCTACGTTTTCTAGAAGCGATGTAAAAGAGATAGAAAACAAATCTCTCTGTGAATTGTATATAGCAAGTTCGATTTATATGAGATCCAAGCAATTTTTTCCTCCTCTGTACAAAAAGCAATGCGAAAACCCTTAAATTTGATTCAAATTTAATGAGCCAAAAATAAATAATCGAAATTACTGGTAAAACAAAGCAGATCCCCAGCATTTTATTAAGTCAGATAAACTTTAAATATCTAGCCAAGAAAAAAAAAACAGGCAGCAAAACAGCAGCCATGGTTTACACAAAAGTTTGAAAGGGAAACGGATAAAATTGTATAATTAAAACCATTAACCTTCAAAATAGATTTACAGAAATATTTTTCTGATAATAGCTTGCCTGTGTGAAAAAAGAAATTTAAAAAATCTTCAAAACATGCTTCGGCGCTCCTCCTCCTCCTCCCGGCAATCCTGTACTTTTTCCCTCTTTTTTTTCTCTTAGATCTTTTATTTATTATTTGTGGGGTGGAAGCGACGGATTTTGACTTCGAAATATTTGTCGCTATTTGCTTTTGTTTTCTCTATAATCCGTGGCCAATTTATTTTCCCATCAATTTATAAAAAGGTCGCTTTGCCAAAAAGAGGGTAATGGTCGTTTTTTGCACTTTTAGGTTGTATATGACAGTTTGAAAAAAAAAATTTAGATTGTATGTTATATTTAGAAAATCGTAAATATGATACTTTAAATTATTAAAAAAATATTATAAATAATATAATATTTTATTTTATAATAGAAATATATGTTATTTTAAAATATTTATGATAAAATATAAATTTATTTGGATATTTAAAAATCATAAATATAAATATTTTAATATGAATTTAAAAACTTCTTATTATAAATAATATAATTATATGTGATATTATTTAATATTAATATGTAATATATATGCTTCTATTTTTTATTATATATTCATATTAATTTAGAATTTTGTTAAATAGAATATATAAATTTTAGAAAAAATAGTATATTTAAAAAAAACATTTATAATTAATGTATGGTATTTTTTGTGGGTGAGTAATAATTTTATTAATATAAAGCAAGTGAATACATTTCAAGTGTGTGTATAAAAACATCTTCACAAGAAAAACTACAGATCTATAAATATAACCGGCTACAAAAATATTAGTAATCGAAACCCTCAGCATCACAAAAATACAAGGTAGACTTCTACAAAAACAATTTTATAAGAAAACCTCCACCATTCAATAGCATCTGCAACAATAAGCCTCTTCCCCTGCACTACCCGTGAATGGTTCATAACTTCTCCCATTATTGAGGTTCACTTTTTTGTTTCTTTAAGGGAGTCTGCAATTGTGAATTATTTATCCATCATACGACATATTTACGCAACTCCATTGTTGAATCTCAAAATGCCTCCTCCTGTCACCTTCCCTTGCTTGTTGCATGGCATTACTATTCCAAAATATGGGTTTCCTTACATATAAAGCCTCCATGTTTTACACTTTTGCCAAAATTATTTTCTCTATCCTTTTTTCATCAAAATGCTTCTGCAAAATTCAAAATTTTACCTAGGGTTCACCAATTCTCTATTCGCCTCCTCTCTTTCCCCTTTTCTTCGTCTGGATAGGGACGTTGAAGACCCTTCTCCTAGTTGCAGTGATTTCCTCATGCTCCAAGACTTTCTCTTTGAGCTTCTGTCATGCCCTCAACATCTTCGCACAATTTTCCCCTTTATCCATCTTTCCCCGCCATCTCAAAAAAGGCACAAAATCGTCAACTTTGTCATCTTCCTCATCTTCAAAGCATTCAGAGTAGTCTAAACCAATGCCCGGGACTGCCCATTCCAAAATCGATTCCAGGCCTCCTAACAACTCCTCAAACATTGCACGAATTATCCACTCCACCATCGTTGTTTCTTCTCCCACTTCTAGTGCCCAAGTAATGACCGTGGAAATTACTTCAAGGTTAACTCTGTGCTTCACCTTCCTATCCTGAAATTGGTCACCCAAGACTACCATTGCTACTTCAACCACCTCCTGGTCCTTGATTTTTAGCAGGCCTTTCATTCTTTCCTTGCTAACTAGGCTTTTAAAGATTTTTTTTTGTTTGTCTATGTCGACAGAAAACGCGACCTCCATACCAACTCCTTTCAATTCTCCAATACTTTGCAAAGCTATGAAATGCAGACTAAAAAACTCAGAAACATTAAACAGGACAGAGGTGGAAACATCTATTTAAAATCGCTCACCCAAATTGTCGTCTAGCTCAGGTCACATTCGCATGAGTTAAATGGAATGATCATTTCACGGTAATCATCATAAATACATCCTACAAAATTTTCCTAGTGCAGCACATCACTCTTGGATTAAATGAAGCTTTAAGCCAATAATTTAAGATAAAGGTGACCAGAAATGAAATC
>MU228495.1:1408566-1419601 GCA_018584345.1 Thuja plicata | reverse complement strand
ATATATATAATTTATTTATTTATTTATTAGAAAAAAAACTTCAGCCTCAAATCCTCTTCTTTCTCAAACGAAATTGCCCACTTTGACAGCACATCCACCTCTGCATTACCACTTCTCCTAATATGACCAATTTTGAATTCCTCAAAAAAATTCAATTCCTCCAGTATAACAACAATAATATTTTGTAGGTTCCATGCTACAATGCCTCCTTTCTATAAAGTTTGCACAATAATTTGATAGTCTCCTATAAAAAAAATTGAATTCAATTTCTTCCCTACCTTTATGGCAAGTAATGCAGTTTTTGCTTCTGTCATGTTATTGGTTCCTTCCTTTAACTTCTGTGTTGCACAAGCAATAACATTCTTAACCCAATCTCTGACAATAACCCCTACTCCAGACGGACTCGGGTTATCTTTGGTTGCACCATCAAAGTTCACTTTCCACCATCCATTTTCTGATTTTTTCCAATTAACAACCTTACTGCTCGTTGTTGTATTGATATTGGGCAACCCTTTATTCAAAAATCTGATTTTAACCCTCGACCATTCTGCTTCGATCTTTTTATCCTCAGAAGTATAAGGGACCTATAAATTTAAATGTGTAGTAGAGGCACTCCACGCCTCCTCAGTAGATAAATTTATTCTCTCCTTAGTTCTTTCAATAGATTCATACTTATCTTGGAATATTCTCCAATTTCTCTCCTTCCAAATCTCCTAGACCACTATGGAGGGAGAAATATGTCATACTGTTTCACAGACAATAATCTATATTTAAGAACTGATGAAGATGGAATCTTAATCATAGAAGTTTTTGTTGATGATATCATTTTTGGAGGCAATGATAAAATGAGTAAAAATTTATCTAAAGAAATAGAAAATGAATTTGAAATGTCAATGATTGGAGAGATGAAATTTTTTCTTGGTTTGGAAATTAATCAGAGTAAGAATGACATTTTTATATTTCCGACCAAGTATATTAAGGAAATATTGAAGAAGTTTGGAATGGAAGATTGTAAACCTGTTGGGACACCCATGGTGACTGGTTACAAACTGACTAGTAATGATGAGACTCAAAGTGTTTTTTAGACAAAGTATAGATAGATGATTGGTGGTCTACAATATGTAACTTGCACCAGACTAGATATTTCCAATGCAGTTGGAATTATGGAAAGATATCAAGCAGATCCTAAAGAGACACACCTTGTTGCTGTGCAAAGAATTTTCAGATACTTGAAAGGAACAATAGAATATGGATTGTGGTATGAAAAATCAGATGACTTTATTTTACAGGATTACACTGATGTTGATTGGTCATATAATGTGGATGATAGAAAGAGTAAAAGTGGTGAAGTATTTTTCCTTGGGAAAAGACTGGTTTCATGGTTAAGTAAGAAGCAGGACTGTATTGCTCAGTCTACTGCTGAATTTGAGTATGTTGTTGCTGCTATAAATTGTACACAAGTTGTTTGGATGAAACAAATGTTGAAGGACATTGGAATAATTTTTTAAGAACTAGTGGTTATCCATTGTGATAACACTAGCACAGTGAATATGTCAAAGAATCCTGTAATGCATTCAAAGACTAAACATATTTCTATTAAGTATCATTTTTTTAGGGACAAGGTTACGAAGAAAGAGATTAGACTGGAGTATATTAGCACAAAGGAACATATAGCAGATATATTTACAAAACCTTTGCCAAAAGATGTTTTTGAGTATCTCAGAAGCATGTTTGGGGTAAGAGCCCCTCCTAGTGGTAATTAATTGATGCACGCATGCATTAGTCTAGTAGCTTTCAGAGCTATATCATTTTTTGGACTTGATGTATGGATCTACTCCTCAGGGGGAGTGATCGTGGGAACACTATGGAGCACATTTGGGTGATTTTGCACCTAGCTGTTAGACATGAAGATTTGAAAAAGCTACACCTTACAGAAGATTATAGAAGAGATATGACACCCTTTTCCATTGTTGCCAAAGGGGGAGAGATTCTATGTGAAAATCCCTACTGTTTTAGGGAGATTTGTGTTGAGGAAATTGAGAAGATTATATTGAGAGAGTATTTTTTGAGTTGATAGATTTTCCCATGTGTTGGCATCAATGCCTAAGGGGGAGATTGTTAGATGATATCAGAATTGGGTACTATTGATGTTGTTGGCATTCATGTTTTGTCACTGATGTCAACATATGTTTCTGTGGAGTGAACAAACTGGTTATTACTATTGTATGATGACTGACAAAAGTGTACAGACACTGTATGGATGAATCAAAATAATCGAAGATGAGGATATGAATAAGGACGTGTGATGACCTTAGTCCTAAGCTCGCTTGGCTTAATATTGCATATTGTTGATGTTACAGATGTTTCAGTGAAGACTGGTTTCTGGACTGTGACAATGATGCTTGACAGAGTAGGTCTCTGTGTTTTGGGTATATCTTACATGCAAAGATGACTCAACTTATGCGAGCTTAAGGGATGACATAAGACATATTGAGGAATTTTTGTCTTTGATTGATACTCATGTGATTTTTGGTAACGTCAACTATGGCGTGTATTATGGAGGAGACCTGGCTGACTTCAGAGACGTAGCGTGTATTATGGATTATGAGCATCGATTGCAAATCTTGGAGTATATCTAATGTATTGTAATTGATGTTTACTTGTTTTAGGTACCTTGTGTATCTTAGCAAGGGGTTAAATAATTATTTGTAAATTGGGAAAGCTTAATTGGCCGACCTAATCAATTAATGCAATAGGGTATATATGTGAGATCTTTTCTTTTGAAAAGAAGTAGTAATGTGACAGTGGTGTGAAGGCAATTGAAATACAAAGAAGTGTGGAAGCTGTGAAGCTTGATTGGCTGTTGGATGTAGAATAGAGTTTGTGATTATAGTGCTTCATTGGAATTTACCAAGCAAAGACAGTTGCTATCAGATATTTCACTGGATTGTATATTCCTTATATACAATTGTTCAGATTGTTAATCCTTAAGGGTGGCTTTAACCTTCTTTGGGTAGTGAGCCCACTGTTACTCTTGACTCCTATCAGGGTTTGTCCTTTAACAGGGACTATGTACTATAATGTTGTTATAAGCTCCTAACATGGCTAAACCTTTTAACACAAATACTATACTCTCAGTACATCATTTGTGGGTGCTAATTCCCACCAGGGTTTTACCTTTAACAGGGTTTCCTCGACAACAAGGATTGTGTTATTGTGTTGGAATTTATTGTGCTATCATTTGAATTGTAGTTTTGGTTTATAAAGTCTAAAGTTTAATAATTTGTATTACAACTTATTCACCCCCCTCTCTGTTGTACTTGTGGACTGTTATTCCTAACATCCTATGTATGAACAAAATGTTTAGGAGTTGTGATTTTCAACAAAATTATAATTCAACATGTATGATTGTGTATGTTTCATTTCCTTCAAAATTCTTTGAACCCACTAAAAAAAAGTGTATGTCTCCACTATATTGGCCAAATATATAGGAGTTGTGGTTATCAACAAAATTTATGCAATGGTGACAACCATTGTTAATATATTACTAGTGATAGATGATGTCCTCCTCTTGCGTGGGATAGCAATGAGACACACATTTTCTCACTGAGTAGGAGTTGGGATTGGATTTTGATACTTGCTTGACAGTTAAAGTTGCTAATTATCATTATATTTGTCTAGCAAAGGTTAGTAAAGAAATAAAACAATATCATTTGTTTAAGATATTGAGAAAATTGTAAAACAAGATCAATATGGAAGATGGTTGTGCAAATAAAAATTATCATTCCTATTTAAATTTATATAAACTAAAGAAAAGCTAAAAAGTACATAATTTTAATTTACCTATTTTGTTACATTAATGTGTGAAATAAATACTCTATTTTACCTAATGAACAAATTTAAGTAATAATAAATATAATAATATTTGTATAATACTTTGTAAGTTAAAAATTATGTACATGTACATAATAAAATATTTATATTATTATAAAATATATATATATATATAATAAAGAAGGTCATTATTTGGAAAGTACATTTAAATGTACACAAAATATTATAATTAAAAGCTATTGAAGTCTAAGGATACAAACATATTAAGCACGTATTACAATATGGAAAAAGGAAGCGTCACATAATTTTAAGGATGAAATACAACAATAAAAAAACAAAGGTTTGATCAATAGAGGATCTAGAGCTACCTAGCCACCTTGAACATCCCACGTAACAAGTAGAATGAGCACTCCCCACCTAGGAGATAAAGATTACTAATTCAGCTTGATTCTAACACGGTTTGAATATGCTTGCCTATTTGTCATATGTAGTTCACGAATAAAATTTTTGAAAAGTCACACATATTCAATTCTAGGTTTTAATATAGCTTTGTTTATTTCTTGAGCTTTTATTGAATATAGCTTCTTAATTACTTGAATGATTTTTCTAGGGGATAGGGCCCAAAAGTGGGCTACACTATATATATATATATGTGCGTCAGGGATAACTTTAAGAACCCCCCCCCTTCCCTTCCAAAAAGTAAAAAATTGTGGCGAATCAAATTTTTTTTGGAGGGAAAATTTTTAATATTGATGGCGAATTGTGTTTCAAATTATGGATATTTGGTGGCAAATTTTTTAATAACGTATACCATTTTTATAAAAATATGGCGACAACAAATGATTTTAATATGAAAATTATTAATTTAATTGGCAAAGCTGGAAAATTATACTGATAAATTATGGCGAAATTATTTTCCAAATATTGTAATTAATTAATTTGTCATGGCGAATGTTTTTCAAAAATACATATAAACTTGGCAATTTAATACAATAGTTGTATAGTTGGTATGGCGATTTAATAATTGGAAATAACTATTGAATTTTCATTCTCCTAAGTTTTCATTCTCAAAGAATGCCACGTGTGATGATTCCGGAGAGAGTTTTCAGTAAAGGAGTTATGTAACCACATTTCTTCCGAAATGCACCTTCCACCATTCATCTCTCTTAATCCAATGGTTCTGCAGTTGATGTTGAAGTTGCATCGGGTCCCATCACTATGACATCACAGAATCACATGTCCATTGGATTACAACATATCAACGACCAAAGGTGAATTTTGGGCCTATTGTTGGTCTTCATAATCTTTATAGCAAACTCTCGGCGGAATCATGACACGTGGTATGATTGATCATACCAATAAGCCCACGATCAATCATACCACGTGTCATGATTCTGCTAAGAGTTTGGCGTAAAGATTATGAAGACCAACAATAGGCCTGAAATTCACCTTTGGTCGTTGATATGTTGTAATCCAACGGACGTGTGAGTCTGTGACCTCATTTTCTGACATCAAAAAAGCATAATTCTTTTGACAATCTTTGGTAATAGAAATATTAATTAATGGCGATGAGTAGATGACATCAATTAAAGTAATGTCAATTAATGGTTTCTTAGATGGAGCCTTTCAATTTTCAATGACAGATATGTATTAATTAGCTCGATAGAATAATGCCTTAAAGTTAACACTTAAATGAAAACATCATGTCATCTAAGGACATTGTTTTCTGATCGTTTGATGATCTTACATCAACGGTAAAGCTTCATTTCCTGCTGCAGCTAATGTACTTTGCTTATTGTTTCTGCGGAGTAGGCACATGTTTCAAGTTTTTTTATAATAAAGAATTGCTATGTCCACCTGCGTGACACGAACCTTTCGGCCTTCATTATTCCCAAATTAGAAAATGTCTTATCATAAGTGTTGTTTCCAATTTCACCCACTATTGCATTAAATATGAAAGGTTTGGATATTTTTTAAGGATAGTTGCCATTTAACTTATGAATTAATTAGATCTTTAGGGGAGAGGAACAATTCCAATCAGGGCTTATAAATAGATGATCTACGCTCATTAATTTACGATTGTGAAAGAAGATTTGTGAAAATAGTCTGCGAGTGATAGGTTCTCTTTGATTTTTGTCATAAATTAGAATACTAATATTAGTTTGATTTTCAATGGACACTCCAATTCATTTAAGATGCACTGCCTTAGAGGATTAGAAGGCCTTTTTGGGCCTAGTCACAAACCCAATCCTGGCGTCTGTTGCTACGGAGTTGGGAGCCTTCACCAAGGAGGCTATAAGGATGGTGCTGGGACGTGAATTTATGGAGAGTGAAAATAGGTATAGAGTTAACACCGACATTTCATCTCAGTTCTTGGCATCTCTGTTGGACCTAGGAGGGGAAAAGGTGGATATTCTCATGCTTCTGGGGAAATTTTTTAGAGAAGAGTACCTCGGCGACGATGTGAGTGTTGTCGTGTTTGCAGAAATTGGGTTTGGAATTCCTTGGGCAAATGATTTGCCTAGGATTCTACAACTAGGAGAAAATGTGCCTAGGCAACCATTTCTACTGAACCTTGATGTTGAGTAGTTCATGTGTCATCGGAAGTGGGCACAAATTGGGAGGGATTCCCTCCGAAAGTGGCACCTACTCGAGGAAACTAAGGACTATCGATGGCTAGAAGAATTCTCTGAGATTATCCTCTCTTCAAAGTTCCACACAGAAGGAAGGGAGCCTGAGTCGAATAGTCCCTGACTATGTCTCCCTCTGTCCCTGTCCCTGTGAAAAATATGAAAATGTTTTACGAAATTCGAAGTGCTTTTCTTTTTTGTTTTGATTATAAGAATCACTTATAGATATGGCCTATGGGCGTCGTTGAATTGTACATTTGTAATACAATTTTGCCTAATGTACTATAAAATATTTGCATTGCACTTTTGTTTCATGTAATAATTAAATCTTTCCAAACTTTATCATTTAATGGTTATATTCATTAGTGTGTATTAAATTATTAATATTTTAAAATTGTAACAATCGTTGGATTATGAGAGATGAACGGTTGAAGTTTATTTCAAAAGTACTATGGGTTTCAAAGACCTTTTCTGAAAACTCACTCTAGAAATGTGACACGTGTAATTAACATTTAATTTGTACGCATTTTTAATTTAATATTCATTTAAATCATTGCGGAAACGTGACACGTGAAACAATCTTCAATGATCCACATATCTTAAAAGAAAATCTAACAATCTCATGCTATTAATATTTTAAAAATGTAACAATCGTTGGATTACGAGAGATGAATGATTGAAGTTGTATTTCGGAAGTTCTATGGGTTCAAACACCTTTTCTGAAAACTCACTCTGAAAACGTGACATGTGTAATTAACATTTAATTTTTACGCATTTTTAATTTAATATTCATTTAAATCATTTCAAAAATGTGACATGTGAGACGTGTAATATTCATTTAATTTGTTACATTTAAGTTTTAACGAAAGGTTTTGAACATTTCCTTTTTAAAAACCTATCGACTCATGGGCTCGTAGCAACAAAGCTAAAAAGAACTGTCAAACTGTCGCCGAAGATTTCGATACTGTAATTTGTGAGAGCCTTAGCCATTCTAACTTCTATCCATCCAGATTTCAAAATATAATTTCGGGTAAGAAATCTAGCCTGATGCATCCCGATTTTGTAATGTCAAAAATTTTGTTTAACTTGATTTTGAAATTTTAATTCTTGCATGTACAGTTAGGGTTTTCTTAAATTGGGGTTTTCTTAATTAGTTAGTTATTATCTGTGACTTTGTTAGTAAATATCTATGATTTTGTGTTTTTCATTCTTCTAAAGAATAATGGGGAAAGCAAAAACTCAAGGCCAAGGCAGATGGGAAAACTTTAATAGACTGCAGAAAACTAGTAGAAATCCCTGGTTTCATTGATGAGTATCACGATGTTTATGATCTTGCTATCGACGGTCAAAGGAGAGTTATATCAATTAAACATACATTGTGCAGTAAGGAAACTGGGCCAAAGAGGTCTGAATTTATAATATTTAATCCAACGATAGGTGCAAAAATGAATAAATTTGCTTCGTGGGATATAGGTTTGGGTTCCATGTTGTTACTCGAAGTTTTCCCTTGGCCAAAAATTGTCTTGATTTGTGGAGAAAATTATGATGAAGAAAGAAAAGCAATTGTGAATAAAAATAATCAAGAAGAAATTTTATCAATAACCCAGGAAGAATTTCTCAGTTTGCTAGACCTAGGGTTTGATTGACAAAACTGTAATGTCCATATTGACCTCAGATTGCTGGCAGACAAATATGAGGCAGTCGCGCCAAATGCAAAAGATTCATTTATAAAGGGTATAATAGTTGCAGAGGCAAAGGCTTCATTGGGTGAGAACCATAAGCCTCCTTATGATTTTAACATTTTTGTGCCATGGGTTTAGGATACTATATCCTCGCTAGCATTTTGCCTGGGACTGGAAAACAATAGGGAAGTGGGTGCCAGCATTCTTCAATTGATTTGGGATATCCATTGTGTCAATGAAATAGTACGATATAATTTTGTTGGAAATGTGGTTCAATCGATGCAAGAACAATTAACATTGATTAAAATAGGCAATTATAAGACATTTAGGTTCGCAACCTGCTTGTGCTATCTTCTGCTAGCCAAGCATGCTGCAATAGTAATGAGCAATGACAATAAGCTTGAAATTCAGAGGGGGACAGGACCGACAGGTACTCCAATATATAACTAGACACCTCATATAAGGATGTATGATAACAGAAGGAATTACTGTAATTTTGTAGATTTCTTTTTGGCACCATTGTACAAAAAAATAACAAGCACTCCAATGCCCAAATTGTCTGCTTCATGTAGGGATTACATCCAACTTGGAAACATAATTCAATTGGATAACTAGTACTTAATGGAAGAATACACTGTGCTAAGGTTTTACAGATCAGAACTACAACCCTACAAACTTCTAATGCATGTGACAGACATGGTGTTTACAGTAGAATATGTACTACAACTTGAGAGCACAGATAGACTCTTCGTTGGCCAGTCGAAGAAGAGCATATTCCTTTCCTTACCTTTCTCAATTGGAGGGTTAACATTTGAGAGAAAGGCATTCAAAGTGGCAAAAAAAAATTTAGAAAATTTTCAATTTTATTTAGAGTGGCACTGAAAGTATGATCCACTCAACGTCATTGAAAAAATGCTTGTTGCTAATAAGAACTCTGCAAACTTATTTCAACATGAAAGTAAACCATTGCTAGAGAAGTTGAAAAACAAGGATAGCTGGGATGCCGTTACAAAAGAGATGGAGAAAGTTTTCGCTGAGGAAAAAAATTTCAGTTGAATAGTTGTCATCACTAATTATGACATCAATAAACTAGGGCATTGTATAGCCTAGAATGTCCTACAATTTTTATGAAAAATCTGGTCATCCATCAAACAAAAAAATACCAAGGAAAATAGCAGAAGAATGTAATGATAGAAAACGGACTCCAACGAAAATGAATTATTTTTGGAGTATGAGAAAGGCTCTTGGTGAACCAAAGACCAGTGCAGATCTAGATGAAATATATGAGGATATAGAGTTTAGAAAATTGTGGAATTTGGAGCATCCTACCATGGCATACGACAGTGATCCAAACAGTGTGGATGATTATCCAACAATTACATTTACTCCGAGTCACAGTGGAGTCAACGAATACTGGAAACAAGTATATAGCAAAGGGGAAACCATTGTGGAAAAAATGGGTTATAAAGGTGGTGGTTTGGCTCCCACAGGAGAAGGCGTCTAGATTCCAATTGTTACAGAAAAACCTGATCATGGTACAGGTGTTGGGGTTGGATTTGGAGTGGACCCATTAGATTCATCAGGAACCACTATGCCTACAAGAACATTCATTGCCACGGGTGGGATTGGGGAATCTACTGCTACTGGGTCTGGTAGTGGGACTGGGCAACTTATACAACAAGTTCCCTCTCTAAAGAGGCTAGTAGAATCTACACATAATCCCATAGAAGAAGATAGTGTCAAGAAGAAAAAGGTTTCCATGACCACAACATTGAGACTCGATCCTAAAGAACTATTTGCACTTTCAAGTTTAGCAAAACCCTCTATAAGTTTAAATCCTGAAACAACATTAGTTAGATCAATAGGCATTGCAAGCTCTAGTTCACCTTTCAAACATTCAAATCCTTCTGCAACACCAGATTTTCATTCCAAATATTTCTATAATAAATTTGTAGAAACAACAACAAAGAATAAGGAAATAAAGAAGACATTGTAGAATAGTTCCCTTACTGCAGCTGTAGAGGAACAACCTGCATCCAACAGGATTTTTCCAACATATGACCCAAACAGAGACATGATGGAGTTCATGGTTGTTATTCCACCAAAAGAAGATGGAAACCCACTAGAGAGTCAGATAGATCATTCTGAATTTCAAGTTAGCACTCTCCAAATGGATTTTTCTAAAGTTAAAAATGTGGTCAAAATCAATGTGTCAAAGTCTACAAACCAAGTGGTCTACAGTGCACTACTAAAGCTGGAAAGAGAGAAAAGTAAGCTCGAGAAAAATATAGAAAATTTACAGGCAGACATTGTCAATGAAAAAGCAAAGAGGAAATCTTCAGAGAATAGTTTGAAAGAATTACAAAAAAAGATTAAAAAATCAACCTCTACATCAGAAAATATAGAGCCGGAACAAGTGGAGGCAATAGTGAAGGAACAAGAGAAGGCAAAGCTGAAGGCACTGAGGGAAAAATTGGCAGAAATTAGTAAAAAACTAGAGGAAGAAAGAGTCACATCAGAAAAGTTATTTAAAACCGCGGAGAGTAATGTTGCCTCCAACCGGGAATTGCAAAAGAAATTGGACTCTCAGGCGGATAAAGACAATCATTGGGAACAAAAAATAGTGGAAGAGATAAATAATTGTGAAAAAATAGTAGAAGTAAAGAAAGCCAATAATACAATTCAAACTTTAACAAATACAAATAATAATTTAGTGAAGATTACTAAATAACACATTTGGGGCCAAATATTGGGGATGTCTCTTAGCTTGTGTGAGTGGTTTGAAATGCTTCAAAGTATGAGAGTATGTTATTTGAATCTCCATAAGAACATTGAACAGAACATGGATGTTGTCAAGGAAGAAAAGAAAGCAAAAGATATTATGCAACA
>MU228495.1:1395509-1408408 GCA_018584345.1 Thuja plicata | reverse complement strand
AAGAAGATCACAAAGATGGAACAAAGGAAAGCGAAATTGGAAAGTCTTGGTTTGCCTAAGGGATTTGACGCAAATAAGTTCATTGGAAGAGAAACTTACAAAAAAAGGTTGCAGGACAAAATAAATATTGATTTATGCTTTCTTCCTACAAACATATCTCCTAATACATTCATGGATTTCATCAAACCAGTGAGAACTTTGAATGGAGTTTTAGAAGCAACAATGTTGTCAAGTCACACTACCAAATATGAATTGCTAACGAAGTTGCAGGAGTGTGACTATAATATGAACCAAATTGTTCTGCCATCAAAGGATGTTTGGACTGGCCTACAAAGATTGCTCTAAATTTTGAATTACTATAAATTGTAATGTATTGCAAATTAATACAAAACAATTTGTGATATATCTAATTTTCATGTTTTCCAATTTAATGTACGTTGAGTTACTCTATTTTATTCAGTTATTCTTAGTTGATTTACTCTGTTATATGCTATTGGAATACAAAATTTCATTCAGGAATTTCAATTTTCAAATTCAAATATGAATGATCATTGATGATACGATACAAACTACAGTAATGATACTCTTTGTTCTCAAATTTTAATGATGAAACATAATACATTATTGCTTTTCTAAAATGAACATTGAATGATAGGATATAGTAGTTAATAAGTTCAAAAAATACCTATTGATTGCTACTGCTAATTTAGCAAAAATTTCCTAAATTTGCCAATTCATGTCTGCGTCGTTGTCGTCATCTAATTCTGGTATTCTAGTTCCTTCATTTTTCTCTTCATTTTCATTTGTGTCTTCTTCACTCTGACCTCCACTTCTATGAATCCCACTCCCATCTCCAGTGCCACCTGTAGTTGTCCCACTCGGAGTCAGAGATTGGTTAATAGTGTTGCCCAACCCTCTTCTTTCACATCTTTTCTTCCAAAATTCCATTGCTTTTTGACAAGGAAAAATATTGACATCATATCTAGATGTGTAGACCTGCAAGCATGTTTCCAAATTCTTGTCTAGTTTGTTTCTTAGCTTTGATTTTAGGAAGCCCAAACCACTAAAAACTCTTTCATCCTCCACCGAACCCAATATCATGGTTTGACATAGATCAACAAGATTGAAGAAATCTAAAATTTCATCACGCAACATTGTGCTTTGTTTTAGTTTTGTCCAAAGCCTTATTGTCAAGCCCTCTGCATGTGGGTTATGAATTAATTGATATTGATGCTTTATAGTCCTTGCAAAAGTGCCTGATTGTTGTCTAAGAATACCTTCATCTAAAATTCCATTGATAGTCACTCCATTGAATTCTACAGATTTGCAAAATTTCTTTATCAAAGTCAATAGCCTATTATGATAATCTTCCTTAGAGTTTAAGTGCCAATATTGAGGAAACATAATTGCCATGGCCTCAAGCAATTGTTCATATGGAAATCAGGATCTTATTTCAGAGGAAACTTTATATGCTATGTCCCTTGCATTAGCTACTATAGACTCAACGATCTTGGTAAACTCTTCCCTTGTAACTCTTGTAGCTCGCTTCTTTGGGGAATTGTAGTACATTGGTATCTGAAATCCCCTTACACAAACACATAAATCTCCATTTTCAATGATCTTTAAATAATTATCAATATTTTCCAAATCTATTAGTTTCCTCCAGTGATGAAATTTTTCATCGGATAAATTTGGGTCATTTCACTAAAGATTATCGAGGGCTTGGCATGACATTTTACGCAAAGTATCATATTCTACAATATACATGGCTCTTTGCTAGGCTTTTTTCATAATGAACATCATTTCTTCTAGCATGGGAAGAAGAGATGCTAAAGTCAAAATTGTCTCTATATTGCTTAACCTCTGAAGCAAGTCACTGCATCTCTGATTTTCTGCATTGTCACGATTTTCATACATAAGTCCAATCAAAGATTGATATTCAAAAAAAATTGATGCCCAGGTCCCTACAAAGAGATCCATTTGGTATCAACATCTTTTAGAAGCTTGTTTCCATTGGTAATTCCATCAACAAAGTGCTAAAATTCCCTATAACATTTGGGACTTCGACAAAAATATGAGTACAACTCTCTTACAAAATCTTCAACCTTGTTTACTAAAGGAAACTTCGTCACAACTCTAAAAGCAAGATTCATCCTATGGGCCATACAATGAATTCCAACAACATATGGTGAACAAGAAGCCTGCATCTTTGTGCAAAGACCATTCCTTTGACCTTGCATTACTGAAGCTCCATCCACTCCAAAACAGATCAACTTCTTCACTATTGTCAATTCTTCCATAGCTCCATATTCAATTAAATGGTTCTTTACTAATTGAAATAAAGTTTTCAATGTTGCATTGTCCCTCAATTTTGCAACAGTTAGTAGATGTGGTTGGCAGAAATTATTCTGCACAGTATAAACATGCATGCATACCCACAATGTATCATTTATTGTCGTAACTTTGTCTAAGAACAATGCAATAAAGGTTGACTCTTTTATTTTTCTTTGTGCATCCTCTATTTAAACCTGGGCAATACAACTTGCTCATTCCCATCCACTATTTATTGACCAATGAGTGATAGGATAGTTAGGAACTTTCAGAAAGTGTAACAAACCACTCATTTTTGGATAGTATGTCATTGGACGCCCTCTGCTCAAAATATGGAAAAAATTACTTAATTGAACAGCTTTTCTATGTTCTTCTACTTCACTTGCTTTTGCAAAAATAGCACTAATAGAACCTTGAACTTCACCAGGCTTCGTCTTAAATTTCTAAAACAAATAATATTCCTCAGCATGCGTTTGATGTTGACATTGCTCCTTTGTTTTATATATTACCACTTTTATTTCCTTTCCATCTACAGTTGAGGTTTCGTAAACCTTACCAACATGTTTCTCTATAAGGTCTAGTTTAAGCTGCAACTGCTTTTCTTTTTTATACTTCCAACTACAAATCATACATATGCTTCTACTGGCGGCTCACCTACAATTGGATTGTCCATAGGTTCAATGAATGGATACTTTGCCGCCCAATCAAATTTAAATCTCCTGGACATCTCCCATTGACAATCAATTTTTTCTTTTGATTTTACTCTCCCTTTAGTGTTACTGTTAATTGAACTATCATCATCACCGAAGTCGATCGATTCATCCTGGTACTGGTTATTTACTTGAAATTCATCTTCAAGGTCATCTTCATCAGAGATATCAGGTTCTGCAACTTTGTCACCATATTTATTAGGTTCCCCAATTTGTTGAATAGACTCCTGTGTAAGTTGATAACCTCAAAGTTGTATAGGTTCCTCTGATGACGTACCTTCCTCACTTTGACCAACACCATTGTGTCTGCCCCCACCAAAGTATGAAGATATTTTTCTGCATTTCATTGGCCTCTCTTGGACATCTCCACCTTCAATAGTCCTCTTCCTTTTTAACTTTGACTGTGAAATCTCCAACAAATTAAGGTTGCAATAAAATTTTACTTGAATAAGATACTAAGGAGTAAGGACTCATAGTCTTTCTAGTTCATTACCAATCACAATTGTGCACTCAGAATCAACTGAATTTTTGTACTCCTAAATCTCTTAAAACTATCATTATATACAAATGCTTATTTCAAATTTTGGCGAATCGGTCGACAATTGCATATGATAACAACTAATATTTGGTGAACCCCATGTAATTTCAAGTAATTGATTAGGCAAATAGGGTAGGAATTCAGGACATGGTTAATTACGATGCATGTCGAATCGGGTCCTAGTACAAATTAAACTTTCACTTGGGAAAATGGGCCTTTGGCGAATGGTGATCCTTGATAAATACCCCTTCCTTAATCCATGACGAATAATAGTAAATATAGAATAGAAAAATGGGCGAACAACCCCACCACCCTAGTGAAATTACATGCAAATAGTGGCGAACAACCCGACTACTATATGTGTCTTTTATAAAATCTGGGCGAACCGGGCAACTAGTATACTAAGCATTTTTTGCCAATTTCTATATGCCCGATGGGACATATTCGCCAATCGGTGAAGAATCGCCACTAAAAAAATCCCTGATGTACGTAGTTATATATTTATGTATGTATTTATATATGTATACATAAATGCATATACCTATGTATATATGCATATATGTACACATACATGTATGTGTGTGGATACAAAGAAACAAGTATTCAATATCCAATGTAAGAACCACATAAAATGTTTTATTTAATCAATCATCATCCCATTCCCTTCTCTCTTTCATACATCTTATCAATTGTATTTATGCTTATGTTCTCTGTTAATGTTTCTGTACAATGTGGCTCACTATCAAATTTATAGTTTTTATCACTTTGCTTTCAATTTAATGTATGTAAGATTGATTTTTTTTTAAAAACAATGTTTATTTACATAACCAAACCAATTAAATGTATGGAAATGAAACAATAGACTATTTATTTGATTGCAAATTATATACATATGAATGTACATTTTGTTGCTTAGGTCATTAATTCTATAGAATTGAATATACAATCTGTTAGAATAACTAAGAGAGGGGGGGTGAATCAGTGGCCTTAACAATAATTCCAAAAGATCCAACCAAAAACTTATCTCTCAAATATAATACCCTTAGTTATCTTACATTCCTAATTTCAACAAGATGTATGTCATAAATAACTTTAACAAATATAATCTGCTCGGTAAGATATACTGTTTATCTTTTCTTGACTTTACCGAGTAGCAGCAAATAAACTTAGAGTTAACCGACCAATCCATTTATAATGTGTAAAACAAAATATCAATGCAATGAAACATATACACATTTGACACATAGATTTTAACGTGGAAACCCAATATGGGAAAAACCACCTAGGACTGGTAACCCAAAATATTTTCACTCTTTTGAAGTGAGTTAGGTGAAGATCCAACCCTGTTAAAGGTTACAATACATACTATTAAGTGTGACCTTGTTAGAGAATTTAAAACCAACAATTTGTCTTTTGACCTAGCATTCACTATGTTGTCAACAAGAAAACCTTTTTATACTCTTGAGTATCTCAATACAATAAGGACTGATAAATCCCAATCAGTTAAGATATTTTTTGAATCAATGGTTAAACTGATACAGTAAATGATATGTTCAAAATACAAATTTCATTTGCAAATATTCAGATCTATTGTTAGTTCAATAATACCTCTCTGATAAATATACACTTCAGTTCCTTTGCTTTCTTTCTTTCTTCTGCTTAGTGAATGCTCTGTCTTCTGTTGCTCGATGTCTGCAAAATTCCTTGGCTCTGTTCTTCAACCTGTATGATCAGATATGCATGAATAATTCTATCTTCACACAAAATATACTCATCATTCCTCTATTGATAATGAATTCCTTGTCTCTTTATATAGACATTATTAGCCGCTCAATCTCCTTGTTTTTGTCGTATATCTCTCCTTGATCTGTAAAACTTGCCATGCGTTGCTTTATCTCGTAAAGCTCTCCTTTATTTTTATTCCATAAATCTCTCCTTGATAGATGTGAATAAAACGTGCTTTAAATCTTCTTCTTTGCTTTAGTTTGACTGATCGTTTGAAAATAAAACAATCAATCAGTCAATCCCAAAATTGTAGCTTTGCCAGCTAAGCAATTTTTCATCCTTAAACTTCAGTTATGCTCAGACATGATCTTTAGTTACTGCAATTCTCAGTATATACTTTCTCAGTAACACTTGCTTGGTATACACTGTGAACTGCTTGGTGTTCACTGTCACTCAGTGTATACAAACTTTTTATATTTTACCAACAACATAAACTTTGTCTCTTCAGATCTTCGAGGTTATGATATTATGTGTATGAACAATCAAACCATATCAAGTTGACATCAATGACAATACAATACATTAACTACTTTAATTTCTTGCATTCACTTTTGCGGCTCGATGATCATCAACTTATCATCTTCAAACATTCAATCAGTTACAGTTCATCAATCTCTCCATTTGGCATTGATGGCAACATACTATGAAATATGTAGTATAAAACATGCCATAACATACCAAAATTATTGTTCTATAACCAATTCAAATATCTAAATCTCATTAAGCTCTTCTAGCTAATATTTGATTCTGTTGTGTTGTCTCCCTTTCTTCATTCCCTTCAATGGATAGGTGTAGCAGTTCTATCTTCTGATTTTTTCTCTCCATTTGTTGTTGAATCTCTTCTCCAATTTATGGATAGATATGCAGTGTTAACTCTCTCCAATTCTCTCCCTTTGATGGATGGTTATTTCATTAAATCTTTCTCTCTATTGAATCTTAATCTCTTCTCCCTGATGTATATTCCATTTCTTTTTCCTGATGTATATTATATATTTCACTGAATATATCTCTCCCTTTAACAATAATGCCAAACAAAATATACAACTCTTTAGTAGCCAACAATTAGATAAGTACCTTCAGAGTACTGATATATCATTGTAGTCCATATCTTAGCTTGCATCAACATAATTAATCTTTTGATAATGTGTAGGTTGATGCAACCTCCTAGTTAGCTTGGTGACTAGTAGACAAGGGATGAACCCCTAGTCTATTCCTCATGTATTCAAATGTATCTCTTAGCAATGGTTTTGTGAATATGTTTGTTGGTTGTTCTTTGGATTGTACATATTCCAGTATTACCTATTTCTCTTATACTTGTTCCCTCAAGTAATGATAATTAATAAAGATGTGCTTTGTTTTAGCATGCATTTCTTTGAAATGTTTATAACACTTGTATTATCATAATAGATAATTACCGGGTCAAGAATTTCCTCATTCATACCTTTCAACAATTGCTTGATCCATGCAATGTTAGAGCAATTTGTAGCAATAACTACATATTCATCTTTTGCAGTTGATTGGGATGTGCATCCTTGCCTTTTACTTATCCATGTGACAAGTTTGTCACCCATAAAGAATGCTCCTCCTGTTGTTCTCTTTCTATCATCTATGTTTCCAGCCCAATCAACATCAATATAAACTTGTAGCTCAAATTTGCCTTCTTTATTGTACCACAAACCATAGCCGCTAGTATTTTTTAGATATCTTAAAATTCTTTTAACAATAGTCATGTGTGATTCCTTAGGGTTAGCAGAGAATCTTGCAACTATACCAACTGCATGTGTTATATCAGGTCTAGTGTATAGAACGTACACTAGTTTACCAATCATAGATCTCTATAAGGTATGATTTACCTCAGTTGTATTGTCTTCCTTTGTCAATTTTCATCTGGTTTCCACAAGTGTTCCAACTGGTTTGGAGTCCTCTATTTTGAATATCTTCATAAATTCTTTGATGTATTTTGATTGTGTGATGTAGATGCCTTCATCCTGTTGTAGAATTTGTAGACCAAGAAAAAAATTGATCTCTCCAAACATTGACATTTCAAGTTCTTTGATCATTTCATCATCAAATGAATTGCATAGCATATCATTACCTCCAAATATGATATCATCAACAAATATCTTAGCAATCAAAATATAGATTACTGTTATTACTTGTTTTAACAAATCCAATACTAATAATATAAGAGTGAAGTATTTCATACCATGCTCTCGGTGCTTGTTTCAATCCATACATGGCTTTGTGTAGTTTACAAACCATGTTCCTCTTGTTAGGATCAACAAACCCTTCAGGTTGTTTAATGTATGTCTCCTCTTCTAGTATTCCATTCAGAAATGCAAAATTAACATCCATTTGGTATACTTTGAATCCTTTAAAAGCAGCATAAGAAAGTATAATTCTTACTTCTTTTAGTCTAGCAACAGGTGCAAAGGTTTCTCCATAGTCAATATCTACTTCTTGTGCATACCCTTTGCATACCAGTCTTGCTTTGTTCCTTGTGACTTCTCCATTCTCATTAAGTTTGTTTCTGAAAATCCATTTGGTGCCAATGACATTTTTGTCCCTCGGTCTAGGTACTAATGTCCATGTTTTATTTTTCTCAATCTGTTCAATCTCTTCATTTATTGCACTAACCCATTCTTGATTCTCAAGTGCGGCATTAAATGATTTAGGCTCAAAATCACAAATCAAACATCTATTGTTAAGTGACTTACTTCTTGTTTTCATTCCTGCTCTTTTGTCCCCAATGATCTAGTCTTGTGGATGGTGTCTTCTGACATATTCAGCAAGTACAGGTTCAGATCTCTATTTTTCATTTTGATCTTCGTCGCTCAGTTCAGCATTGTGAACATTTTCTTGATTCTTAGTGTGTGCAACCTGTTGCTCGGTTGCATTGTTTTGTCTCTCATGCAAGGTGCCAGGTTCTTCAATGTAGACAAATTTGTTGTAATCTTTAGGTTCCTTTCTACTTTTCTCATCATTTTTCTCACCAAATTCAACCACTTTAACATTTGCACTCTCAATGATTTTGTTAGAAGATTTGTTCAGACATTTATAAGCTTTGCTTTTAGTTGAATATCCTAGAAATATTCCTTCATCACTTTTAGAGTCAAGTTTCCCATTTCTATCATCTTTCAGTATATAAATTTGACTTCAAAAAATTCTAAAGTAACTCACATTTGGTGTGTATCCATACCATAGCTCATAAGGTGTCTTATTTGTGTCTTTCTTCAATTGAACTCGGTTCAATTTATAGACAATAATACTTACAACTTCTCTCCATAATGTTTGTGTGATGCCTTTTTCAATCATCAGTGTTCTGGCACAATCAACAATTGATCTATTCCCTTTTCAACAATCCCATTTTTTTGTGGTGTTCTTCATGCAGACGCTTGTCTTGTAATCCCATTCTCATTACAAAAGTTAGTGAATTCATCAGAAATAAATTCTCCTCCTCTATCTGATCTTAAAAATTTTAGTTATTTTCCACTTTGTTTTTTTGCTTTAGCTTTATATCATTTGAACATCTTAAATGCTTCAGATTTCTCTTTTAAGAACATGACAAACATCATCCTAGAATAGTCATCAACAAATAGAATAAAGTATCTATTACCATAATAGCTCTTTGTTCTTATTGGTCCACATAAGCTAGTATGGACTAACTCCAGAATAACATTAGATGTGTAGGTTTTTTCTCTTGAAACTAGACTTTGTCATTTTTCCTATTTGACAGTTCTTGCACATAACATGGTCGGGTTTTGAAATACTCGGTAAGCCTCTTACTTTTCTTTTCTTACTTATCTTTACCATGTTGTCAAAATTCACATGACATAACCTTTTATGCCACAACCAAACATCTTCATTTATAGCCAATAAACAAGTGGTCTCAATATCATGAAGATATAATATATTACCTTTTGTTTGTTCACCAGTACTGATCAACTTTCCTTTTCCATTATAGATCATTGCCTTTTTGTTTTTAAATGCAACTCGATGTCCTGTGTTGTTCAACTGTGACACTCAACGGATTATAGTTAAGTCCTTTCACCCAATATGCATTTTCACATCTGATCAAATTATTAAACATGATGGTACATTTTCCTTCAACTGGGCAAGGTGAGTCATTACCCATCCTAACTGATACACCATTATAATATTCAAAAGTTTTAAAATTTTGTTTATCTCCAGTCATGTGTGTTAGTAATAACTGAGGGGGGTGGGGGGTGAATCAGTGGCCTCAAAAATTTATCCTTCAAACTTTAATCCACCAATCAATACACCTCAGATTATTAAGTCCCTACAAGATGTATGCCTTGAAATACTTGAAATAATTAACTGTCTGTTGGTTTACCTTGTCTGTCCTTATTCTCCTTGATTATCGATAAGCGGTAAAACTTATTTACTGAAGCTTAGTAAATATGCAGAGTAAACCAATCAATCCAGAAATACATATGTGAAATGTAAAATAATAAAGTAATAAACCATACACATATAACACATGGATTTTAACATGGAAACCCTGTTAAGGGAAAAACCACTGGGACCGGTACCCCAAATTTTCACTCTTCTGAAGTGAGCCCTGTTAGGAGCCAACCCTGTTAAAGGTTACAAATACACGATTAAGTGTGACCTTGTTAGAGGATTTTTATACAAAGGTTGTCACTTAGTATCTGGCATCTACGCTACCATCCTTGAATCAACCTTTAGACTGTCAATAGGCTTTATGCTAATCTTACTACCATCCTTGAATCAGCCTCCTTCTTAGACTGTCAATAGGCTTTGGGTAAGACTGATGCTACTATCATGAATCAACCTTTTTGGTAATCTGTTAGGATATACCTCAATTATAGAAGACGGTTAAGTCCTGCTCTGTTAAGAGACTTAATGCTTCAATGGTTAAACTGAAACACAATGACATGTTTCTAATGCAACTTTGAATTGCAGATATTCAGATCTATTTATGTACAATACCTCTCTGATCAATGTATCAATTCAATTCCTTTGCACTTCACACTTTCTGCTCTGTGATGTTGTGCTTCACTGTTCGTAGGTGTCTGCAGAATTCTTTAGCTCTCCCTTAGCTTGATTGATCGGGATTGTATGAAGTTTATCCTTCACCAGTTTTTCTTCAGCATCTTCTTTCAATTCACTCCCCTGTGTATCTGATTGCTTATGGAAATGAATTATGCTTGTCTCTTATATAGACCCGATATTCCTTTATTTTTTATTATTGATTCTTGGCGTGAAAAACAATCCATCCAATTTGATCTACGGCTTTAACTCCTGATTTATCTCATAGTTATCTTCTTGCCAACTATATAAATCAATTTCTTAACTATGGTTGAATAAAACAAATAAAAAAATCAGTTAAGTCTATCCTTAAGCTCTGCCAGCTAGATATTTTGTCATTTTCTAATCTCTTTGTTATGTTGGTCAATTTTTTAGTTCGTCGTCGGTGACAACTGCCAGTTCTGTCGGTGTAACTTCAGTTAGCTTCGGGATCTCCGTTCCTCAGGCATCATTGGATCTTGCTTGTCGAGAAACACTATCTTCTTGTTCGTCGGGCATCACTGTGTTCTTGTTCCTAGGGCATCCTGTGATTTTGCTCATCGGCATCACTGTGACTTTTTTCTCTGCCTTTACCGATGGTGTGCACTCCATCGATGTAGTCTATCACTTAGTGAATACTTGACTTTTATGCATTGCTGGAAGCATAATCTCTGTTCCATTGATTCTCTGAAGTCTCTGGCATTATGTATATGACCGTACAGATGATATCAAGTTGACATCAATGACAATACAAACCACTAACTGGTTTAATGTTTTGCATCATCTTCAACTTAACATTATCAAACATTCAATCAGTTACATGTCATCAATCTCTCCCTTTGGCGTTGATGGCAACATGCTATATTATCACACTATACTATTTCTAATACAACATGAAATACAATTGTTGAGATTCATCAAATTACCAAACAGTTTGTTTTGATAACTGATAGAAATGTCTGACCGCCGGTAAGCTCTGTGTTAGCTTAGATTTGATTCTTGCAGCTTTCTTTGTTCTTTTTTTTTATGTGTTGTGTCCTATGTTTGTGTCAATTTCTCTCTTTTGACTTTTCTGCTTCTTGATGTCACTATCTTTTATTTGCAACTTTTATACAAATTCTCTCCCTATGGATATGATCTCTCCCTGTTTGGAGTAATTTGATAATGAATAGTTTCTGATGGTAATATGGATACATTCTCTCCCTTTGACAACAATGCCAAACAAATATTTGTCAAATATCTGACATTCTATCAAACAATTTTTTCTATCCATAATATATTCTTTGAATTTCCCTTGTCCATCATCAATATAACAATATGTTCTGGTGCTCGGTTATGATATATACCTTTCTGTATATAGATGTAGCTTTGAAGTTCATTTTCTGCTTGCATCAATCATGAATGATATTCTGATAGTATATAGCTGATGCAGCCTTCAGTCCTTTTACTGACTGGTAGACATGGGTTTGACCCCTAGTCTTTTTCTTAGGTACTCAAATGTATCCTTGGGCAGTGGCTTGGTGAAGATATCAGCCAATTGTTCTTTTGATTGCACATATTCAAGTATATCCTATTTTTCTTGAACTTGTTCTCTTAAATAATGATACTTGATGGCAATGTGTTTAGTCTTTGCATGCACGACTGGATTCTTAGAAATATTTATTGCACTGGTGTTATCACAATAGATAATTACTGGTTCTATGATTTTCATATGCATACCTTCCAGCAACTGTTTGATCCATGCAATATTTGAGCAGTTTGTAGCAACAGAAACATATTCTTCTTCTGTAGTAAACTGAGAGATGCATCCTTGCTTCTTGCTAATCCATGTGACAAGTCTGTCACCCATAAAGAATGCTCCTCCAGTCGTGCTCTTTTGGTCATCAAGATTTCCAGCCCAATCAGCATCGATAAACACTTTCAGTTCAAATTTGCCTTCTCTTCTATACCATAAGCCAAATTCCTCAGTATTCTTCAGATATCTAAGAATTCTTTTCACAGCAGTTATATGTGATTCTCTGGGGTTAGCAGAAAATCTAGCAACAATTCCTACTGCATGTGCAATATCTGGTCTAGTGTGTACAACATACATGAGTTTTCCTATCATTGATCTGTATAGAGTCTGATTTACCTCTGTTGTATTTTATTCCTTCGTTAATTTGCATCCAATAGCCATCGGTGTTCCAACAGGTTTGGAATCTTCCATCTTGAATATTTTCAGGACTTCTTTGATGTATTTGGACTTTGTAATGAAAATACCTTCACTTTTTTGAATGATCTGTAGACCAAGAAAGAACTTGATCTCTCCAAACATAGACATCTCAAATTATTTGCTCATTTCATCAGTGAATGATTCGCATAGCATATCATTGCCTCCAAATATGATGTCATCAACAAATATTTCAGCAATCAAAGTGTTAGCATTAGTATCTTCTTTCAAATAAAGATTACTGTTTTCACTAGTCCTCATGAATCCAATACTT
>MU228495.1:1360327-1388798 GCA_018584345.1 Thuja plicata | reverse complement strand
TAAGTATTCCTTAATGGAATGTGACAACATTAGGAGGTGGGTTAGAGAAGAATTTAGGATTAGGATTAGATTAGCATGGGTGAATGAGTTGAGAAGGGTTAGAACCCAGAGTAGAAGTGGTTGAGATAGGTTAGGTTGGGGTTTAAGGAAATATTAATAAATGAAATAAACTTATTTAATTCATTTAGAAATATAGGAATTAATTATTTAAACAATGAAATTGTTTTTTAATAATTATGGGACTATAGCTATTTTAATTAAATTAAATAGGCTAGGGGAATGGATTATTTTGCAAGTGGGTATTTGATTTTGGGATTTATTTAATTTCTTTATAATTAAATACTATAGCCATATTTGATTTTTGATTTAATTTGATTGGTCGAAATTGATTTGAATTGTATGACTATAATAGTTAATATAAATCAGTGATAAAAATCACCTAGGACATTAAATCTGATTTGAAGAATTATGCCAAGCACTAATAGGGTCATTTGGACATAATCGAGGGTATGATCACCATTAGGACAAATAGGGTCCATAGTTGGAACATACCAAATTCAGGTGGTTACATTTGCCCCTCTTTGAATTGATGTGCGAGCAGTGCATTGATTCAAAGAAAGTTTTCAATTTTGACTTCAGAAAGGTTGAGAATTCCATTCTTGGTTGTCGAACGAAATGTTGATGAGATCAGTCTCACACTTGATTGAAAAAAACTAATAGATTTGATTTTGAACTTGGTTGTCGTCCAAAGATCAATAAAAGATTTTAAAGATACCAATTCTGAACTTGATTGTCATCCAAAAATTGATAATACTGATTCTAAACTTGGCTGTCGTCCAAAAGCCAGTATGAAGCTGCCAGGAGTTTTTTTTTTTTTTTTGAAAAAATCTTTTTAAAATAAGGAAACATAAGATATCCAACTCATGAGAACCAAAGCTTTCTATCCAACAGTTCTAACTTAGTCAAGGAACTGTTGTTCCCCTAGTTTGTTTGATAACAAAGTCATTTTGATGTTGTTTAAAGCAAAAATTTAATTGATGATAGTGTGATCATGCCCCCTCGGGAACGAAATCGAAGGAAAAGAAAAAAAATCCCTCAGTTGAATAGATCATAACACTTGCAGGATGCGATAAGGCCAAAAAGAGTGGAGTAGAAGAAGGTGTGTTAAAAAATAAACACACGATTATCAAGTTAATTACGTGAAAATATGAGTGATAATGATGTTTAGATCAAGATGTATGATGAAATGTGTAGTATTTACCAATGTGGTGAACAAATGAAGCAAATTCACAGTTTTTGAAACTGTCACAAAATGACACTATGCTACTAAAAACGTCGTAGGCACCTTCAATTTGGTTCTCGATTGAGGAAAAAGAGAACACAAATGATCTTGTAGTTGTCCGGGAGGAATTTTGGAAACCCTAAACATCCCAAAAGACCCATATAAGCCTCCAAATTGACCATTTCACTATTTATTTTCTCATTCAGCTATAGCAAATTAGAGAGCTCTATAGAGAAAATGGTGGTCCCCGTGAGGAAACATCGATTCGAGCTGAGCCGACGACACCATCAACCAGCCGACTACCCACCGCTGGTAAGTACCCGATAAACTACCTTGTGAATTTTGAATTTTATGCATTTTTGTGTATTTTAGAGCCCTTAGAAGGTAGGATCACATCTGGGATTTTGGATCGTATCCTGCGAAACGCGCATCGCATCTGATTTTTTCCAGATTCTGCGTCGCATCCAGATTTTCCGGGATCGCATCCAGTCTTGTAGATTTAGTCTTTTTTGTAGCTAGAATCCATCAGGGAATCACATCCTAGATTTTAGGGATCGTACCCCGCATTTAGGATCGCGTCCTATTTTTCTAGGATGGCATCCCGTATGCACAATCGCATCCTGTATTTCCAGGATCGCATCTGGTAGAAGACTTAGGATTTTAAATTGCTTTGATCTGTTTGCGTCCTGTGAACTTGAAATGACTTAGCAGAGTAGGAATATACCCTTTGTTGTAGATAGAATACTGATGTTTTACTGTTTGTCAAAAATTAGGCCCAGTTTGAGGTAGTCGCCTTTCGAGGCATTTATCCTGTGCGAGTTCTGGCATTGTCTGGCTAATTGTTAGATGATGAGCAGACTACCGTGATCTGGTGTGGATTGCGGGCACTGATTGGTTTACCCGAGATCGGGGTAAACCGAGGGTTGTTGACTGCTCTGGCCGAGAGATGGCATTCAGAGTAGAACACCTTCCACCTACCTACTAGTGAGATCACTGTGACTCTAGAGGACGTTTGGAGGATCTTGCGCATGCCCATGATTGGACATGAGGTGTTCTTCGAGTCTGGAGCTGGCGTGGTGATCGGGACTGCGCAGAGATTCTTCCAAGATGACAGTATATATCGTAGATACCTGTCCTGGGACTATATGGTCGATCACTATGATCGATTAGTTGTATACTTAGTTGGATTGGTAGGTGGCATCCTTATGCCGGAAAGAGGTCAACATGGTTTCTTGGTGGGTTAGATCAGCATGGTGGAGCAGATGATCATCCACCATCGACGGTTTGCCTGGGGGAGCTGCATATTAGCTCACATGTACCGTGAGCTCCATGAGATTGTATACCACCATACTCGCAGCATGACTGTGGGTATATTGATCCTTCAGATTTGGGCTTGGGAGCACATCCCTGTGACACGACCGATTGTTGACAGGCAAAGGGCACCAGAGCAGCCCTATGTGTACATGTACGCAGGTCTCTTACAGTAGCCCCACCTGGGCAAGGTTGAGTATTGGCGTCGATTATTTGACAATATGACAAAGGTCGTATGGTGACCATACCTAGACTGTGAGGTATGGACTTCTGATGCACAATAGGTGCCTTTCTTATGTTAGAGCAGATATTTGATTGGGTGCACAAGATATATTATTAAGCACTTCTTGATCACCAGAGTTCTGAGGCAGTATGGCCGACGACAGGGTCGCACAGAGGATGTGGTAGTATATGCTCATATCAGAGATGAGGTAGCTGAGTGGGGAGCATAGCTTACTTATGATATTGCCTCATAGGATATCCAAGATATGGTGGCGATAGACTGGGACCCTCGCCCAGATGTTGAGGATGCTGGAGTATCAGATGGGTACGCTGCAGAGATGCTTCAGCATCCATTTCCACAATTCACAGTGCCTGAGGAGATCATTCCTCGTATAGAGGAGCCGCTAGATTATGAGCTTGAGGATCGACCTGTCAAGGGGAGAGGTGGCAGAGACAGAGCACCAGGGAGACACGGGGGTCGGGATGGTGGTAGAGATGGCGGCAGGCATCCTCCCCCATATGATAGGCAGGATGGTGATGACAGGGGGGAGGTGGAGAGGCAGTGGATACCGACGGTCCGAGCGGCAGTGGGCAAAGACGCTAGAGATATAGATTTGTGGCCCCACAGAGAGATCCTGGCCTGTTACTTACTCCTGAGCAGCAGAGACAGTGGAGACAGAGAGTGCAGGAGCAAGATCCTGGTAGAGATGAGGACCCTCTATCGAGGTGCGAGCAGGAGAGAGAGAAACTCAGAGCTCAGATCACAACCTTGGAGGCTAGGGTTACCATTGCTGATGCACTTTTAGCAGACATGGATAGACAACTTGAGCGGCTGAGAGCTGAGAGGGATACACAAGCCTGGACAGTAGTCCATCAGGGACAGAGGGTGACATACTATTATGCCTTGTATCACGCAGCAGTACCGGAGGGTCAGAGAGCACCCACTTTTTCTCATATAGCTTAGCAGTCAGAGGGGGCCATGCCGCCTCCAGCAGCTCCATTCATGCCACCTCCTCCTCCTCCTCCTGACCAAGGAGAGGGGGTGGGCCAGAGTTGATAGCTTGCACCGTGTTGTTTCGTTTGAGATTATACATGTATATCTGGATCCTACTGAGATCCCCTTTTTGTACATTACATTGATTCGTATATATATCTTATTCACGCTTTTTGGTATACTGATTCTCTTTATGTGCATTGATACACTTTATGATATGATACTCTTTATACTTTGATGTGTACCATGTTTATAGTTTCTAGATTCTGACATGTTTCATGTGGTAAATGTATCTATTTTGCTTGCCATAGATGTGTTAAATATATTTGTTGCACATGTGATGATATCTTGATCTCGTGATGAATTAGTTCATAGATGATAACATCATTTTTATAATGTGGATATGATGAGTATATTACTGATGTGAACAAATGATATCTATGTGAAAATGCAAATGTATGTTTCTTTTCCCAGTTATGCAAAAATAAATGTATGGATGCACTTAGGATGTAGAAGTAAAAATGCAATACATGGATGTTTTATTTTTGTATTTTCCAGTTTTGTGTTTTCCAAATGAATGCAAAATGTATGCTATGGATGATATCAGTAATATAAATGGTGTAATTAACTTGTTATTTGTAGAAGAAGATAGAAATCGTGTTTTGAGCATAAATTTCCTTATGTTGTTATTACTGTTGGCAAAAAAATGCATCAGGCAATCTTTAAATGCAGCTATATGAAGACTCTTAGGACTTGTCACTGATTTAGCAATTATTGCAACATTTTTATCATCATTGGGCATTTTTGGAACGGATACCATCGAATAGTACAACCATCACTAATACCCACTGATATTATGAAAGTATGAATACTATATTTTATCGAAATGTCGGAAAGAGACTTAGGCATCAAGGCATAGAAGCCGGGATAACAAAATAGTCACCTCCCTTTTAATATACCAGATTCTGATTAAGGCAAGATATTGGACCCGCAATGACCTTGAAAATTCATATCCTTGGGTACATTATGATTCGTATACCTTAGTGAGAATCTGGATCAGAAAATAGACAAGGAAATTGTGTCAAACTCACCATAGTTTACACATAACAAAGATCGAGATATATGCGGCTATCCACCCATAGTGGCATCTCTTACCATGAACATCCAAGTTAGGTGAAATTTATGGGATTATTTGGAACAATAACCATATGCAGAAATTCAAGAAAACATTATGCCCCCTATCCTTGTGACTCTTTGTCTTTGCACAGACGTCATTGAGTGACTAAGAAGACATAATAAATCATCAATTGAGAATCAATCAGATAAAATTCATAATTACTTAGATGACCCTAGTTAGGACATTTAATAATCATAATCAAACCATTATCAAACTGTGTGTTTAAGTAGTTCTTCGTTCATCCATATGTCAAACACAGTAAAGATTCATCAATCAAGGAATACGGTGTTCCATGTCTGTGCCTTGATAGGATAATCCATTCATGTTTGCGATCCAATACGGCCTTGTAGGAATGCTAGTGAATGTTTAAATGTCATGTCCCATGTCATCAAAAGACACCTTTGTCTTGAGGAAGTGACATTGTTTTGCATGTATTGAGAAACATTGTGTTTGTGAGACAAACCAACCTAAAGCAACCGAGCAACCACAACTGATCATAACAACAAAGATGCCCCCAGTGCAGAATGACTTATTCCTAGGACGTAAAGATAGACAAATCCCAAGCGACGACAAGATAGTCATGTAGGGAAAAAAAATGAAGTCAGCGTATGAGCACAGGCAAAATTATTAAGGCCTAGTATTAGTAGTGCATTGATAGATGGAGCGCAGAACACACGTGACACCTGATTGCTAGGTTTTCACCACTTGGCAAGATTCTTTTTCTTTCTTTTTTTTCTACCAAGATGCCTGTTTTACCAGGTGCTCATCAAGGCATTTTTTCTCTTTTTCAAATTTTTTTGCTATTTTTGCTTTTTTGAATGTTTTTGTAGTATCAAGGCGCCTGTTTACCAAGTTTTCACCAAGGATACCCATTTTGTAGGACCTTTTCCACTATTTTTGGATTTCTTCAGGATCAATTTTATGAATGTTTTTGGTATTTTGCAAGAACTCTTTGTTGTACAGGCTCTGCTAGCCAAACATTAAGCGTAGAACCACTTCAAATGTAGAGTGTTGATAGGATCAGGAAGAATGTCTCCCTCAGGTGTAGCTAACTGATAAGCTCCAATCCCAAAAGTGGCAGTGATAACATAAGGTCCAAGCTAGTTAGGTTCAAACTTTCCTTTATGCTCTCTGTTAGGCTGGTTTTTAGGATTCTCTTTTAGGACAAGGTCTCCCACCTCAAACTTGTGTGGTTTAACCTTCTTGTTGTAACCTTTGGACATTCTTTCTTGGTACACCTTGAGGTGATCGAACGCTTGTTGTCTGCGCTCATCTAGTAGGTCCAGAGAATTTATCCTATCTATGCGGCACTGGTCATCAGTAACCAGTCCTTGTAAAGATATCCACAAAGATGGGATTTCAACCTCAATAGGTAGTACTACCTTAGTGCCATAGACTAGAGCAAATGGCGTGGCTCCAGTTGGTGTTTGAATGCTTGTTCTGTAAGCCCATAGTGCCTGATTCAGTTGTAAATGCCAGTCTCTACCAGACTTGCTCATGGTTTTGTGTAGGATTTTGAGAATGTTTTTGTTCGATGCCTCGGCTTGTCCATTACCTTGAGGATAATAGATTAAGGAGCAATGTTGAGTGATATGGAACTATTCATAGAGGTCATCAATATCTTGATTTTTAAATTGGTCCCCATTGTTTGTTACAATTGAAGAGGGCATCCCATATCTATAAATAATGTAGTTCAGAATTAACATAACCACCTGTTTGTCAGTGGCTTTGATTAGCGGCATGACTTCGACCCACTTGGTGAAATACTCAATGGTCGTAATGATGAACTTGTGTCCATTTGAAGAGTTGGGATATATCTGTCCAACCAAGTGAAAGGCCCATTGCTGGAATGGCCAATGTGTTATAAAAGGTATTAGTTCTCTGGCAGGAGCATGGATGAGGTTTCCATGTGTCTGGCATTTAAGACATGCTTTGGAAAATTGAATAGCATCTTTCTCCATAGTAGGCCAATAATATCCTACTCTGAGCAATTTTTTAGCTAATGAAAATCCGTTCGAGTGTGATCCACATACACCTTCATGGACGTCTTTTAAAGCTAGATCAAACTCTTATAGTTCTAAACACCGAAGAAGTGTACCATCGAGACTACGTCGATATAGGTTGTTAGTTATGAGGATGTAACATGATGCTGTCCTAATCAGGGATCTTTTCTCGTTTCTAGATAGATTGGCGGGAATGGTTTGGTCAAAAAGGTAGGCAATGATACTGGCATAGCGGGATTGATCTGGGGTATTTAAGGCACATATTACCTGGTATTTTGGATGGGCAAAGGTAGGATAGGATATTTCTTCCACCAAGAAGTCATAGCGGAATTGATGTTCCTCCAATTGTAACATGGATGCCAAGGTAGCCATAGCATCTGCTGCTTTGTTCTCTGATCTTGGTATCTGCTGGAAGGTGACGAAGACAAAGTACTTTTTCAAATCATCAACTAGTTGCTTGTAGGGCATCAATTTTTCATCTCTTGTTTGATATTCTCCATTGATTTGATTGATAACTAGTTGGGAGTCACCATATATGTGTAGCTCAATGATCTTCCATTCTATGGCGAGTTTGAGGCCATTGACCAACAATTCATATTCTGAGATATTTTTGGTGCATGGAAACACTAATTTGTAAGATTTGGGAATCTTATATCCTTGTGGAGTAATGAAGAGAACCCCGGATCCAGATCCTTGTTGAGTAAATGACCCGTCAAAGTACATCTTCCATGAATGTTCGGTGAGATGCATGATTGTTTCATCAGGAAATTTAATTAGCAATGGTGCATCAATGTGGAGTGGTGAATCAGCCAGTTGATCTGCAAGTACCTACCCCTTGATAGCTCTTCGTTCAACATACTCAATGTCAAATTCACTTAGAATGAGGACCCATTTTGCCAAGCGGCCTGTTAATGCTGTTCTGCTTAAAAGATACTTCAAAGGATCAATTTTAGCAATGAGCTTGACTGTGTGAGAGAGCATGTAGTGTCTTAATTTTTGTGATGCAAAGACAACTGCTAAGCATGCTTTCTCAATAATGCTATAATTGAGCTCATAAGCGACTAAAGTTCTACTAATATAGTAGATAGCTCGCTCTTTCTTTGTTTCATCCTCTTGTGCTAGTAATACTCCTAGGGATGTAGCTATAGCTGAAATGTATAGGAGCAAAGGTTTTTCATGAATATGCACCATAAGGATAGGTGGAGTAGCCAAGTACGCCTTTAATTCCCAAAATTTTGCTTCATAGTGTTCATCCTAGTTGAATGTAACCCCTTTATGTAGTAGCTTAGTAAAGGGTTGTGCCTTATCTGCAAGTTGGGACATGAATCTCCTAATAGACTGGAGTCTTCCTTGTAGCGTTCTCATTTGACTGATATTACGGGGAGGAGTCATTTCTAGAATAGCTTTTACCTTTGCAAGATCTAATTCAATTCCCTTTGCCGATACTATGAATCCTAGGAGCTTGCCCGATTGGACCCCAAAGGCGCATTTCTTTGGATTGAGCCTGAGTCAAAACTGTTCCATTCGATCCAATATCTTTCCTAAATCAATAATATGAGTACCTCTTTCTTTGGATTTAGCCAGTGTGTCATCAAGATAGTCCTCCATGTTTTTGTGCATCATGTCATGGAATATTGTTGTCATAGCTCTCTGATATGTTGCTCTAGCATTCTTTAGCCCAAACAGCATGACGTTCCAGCAAAATGTGCCCCATGCACATGTGAATGTGGTTTTCTCTTGGTCCTCAGGGGCGATCTTGATTTGATTATAGCCAAAGAATCCATCCATTAAAGAATACATCTGGTAGCCAGCTGTAAGGTCTATGATCATGTCAATATTTGGTAGAGGGAAGTCATCCTTCGGACATGCTTTGTTGAGGTCTCTGAAGTTTGTGCAGATCCTAATAGATTTATCAGTTTTAGAAATAGGGACCACATTGGATATCCATGCTACATAGGCAATGACTCGAATGAATCTAGCTTTTAACAACTTTTCTAATTCTTCTTTCACCAGTAATGCAACATGAGGATGCATTTTTCTGAGTTTTTGTTTCACGGGCTTGATCCCAGGAGCTATAGAGAAGTGGTGCATAATGAGATTGGGATCTAGCCCTGGCATATCAGTGTAGGACCAGGTGAAGTTGATCTTTTTCTCCCTCAGGAATTCTGTGAATTGTTCCTTCTCTTCTTCTGATAGGGATTGTGCTAGATGAACTATCTAAGGATCTTCAACAGTGCCCAAGTTCACTGGTTGTGTTGGTTCAATTAATACCAAAGATCTTTCTTGAAAGTGTTCATGGACGATATCAAGAGTCTCATCTTTTGGTGCCTCTAATAGGTTTTCACCATCGGATACGTCTTTTTTCTTTACTGTTTTGGGATCTGATACTGCCACAGAGTGGTTTTCACCATCAGTCCACTTTTTCTTTTTATTTTTCAGTTTGTGACTAAGAAACTTGATATCCTCCTGTGACATGTTCTCGCTCCTTGCATTGGTGGAAGAAGGGTGAGGTTCACAAGCATTAAGGTAACAAGCCAAGGAGTGGTCATTGGGAAAGTTGAGCATAGGGATAGGATCTGTTTTGGTCCAATCAATGAGGTCTGGAAGTACCAATTTTAGGGAGTCAGATTCTGAGAAGGACAACATCGTGTTAGAATCAAAACTGTTAACTAGCATGACACAGTCTGTTAAGTTAATATCTTCAATGTTTAGATCAATAAGAGTGAGATCATTGTTAAAAGGGTCATTGTCAGTTATATATGGATCAAACTCTAATGAATCGTCAGTAGATATCTCATCATCATCCCTTTGTAAAAGGAGGCTTCTCGCTTGTAGCCTATGAAATTCTTCTAGAGTTATGTATTCACTAGTGTCTCCATCAATGATCGGTGGAAGGAACTCTTCTTCTGCTTCGGGAGGATCAATGTCATTGGAAGGAATGTTAGGTCATCTACTAGGAGTTTTGGGAGCTGCAAACATGTGAATGGTGTCTATCCCAATTTCTTCAGAAGCAATAGATAACTGATCATACTCATAGTCCTGAGAGTATGTGACATCATCATCAGATCTATTCAAATATTCAACAATGTTTATTTGATGGACTCGATTAGCGGCATGTAAATCAAAGTGAGGTAGATTGAGAACATGTGTAATGGTGACCAATATCCCCCAGTTAGGATGTAAATTCTGTGGTCGGGGTTCCTCTTGAGTGATTGTAGCTATGGTGTCTCCTACCTATTGAATGGGCGATTGTTCTAGTAAAGGAGTATGAAGATCCCATGGTACCTCAAAACTAGGAACATAGCATTCTCCTTGATATTCAAGATTCTCTGTACCAATATGTAGCAATCTCTCATAAAGCTAGGGTTCTGATACTATTTCATCTGTTTTATCACTCTCTGCTTCAGAAGGTGGGCTCTTCTTTGAAGTAGGTTTATTGGATTGAGTATTAAAGCCCAGTCCTATTTTATCTTAGTTGAGGCGGAACTCCATGGGTATGGGTTCAATGATCCCTCGTCCTATGTCATTTAGAGGCCCTTTTCCTTTGTATCCCATTTGTTTGAGGAAATCATATCCCTTTCCATACTGTTCTGGGGATATCTTTACATTTTTGACCTTAGAGTTCACTGGTTCTCCTTTGTAAAGCCAGTCCAAGATTGCCTGCTCTTCTGTGTTATCTGAAGAAGACATGGATGCCTTTATCATACCAGTAGCCTTGTGTACTTCTGGTTCCTGGACTGCGAGAGGTGTGAATGTTGATGATGGTTTTCCGTAGGATCTTGGTGATACTGGAAGCTCTGTCAGGGAGGGAGTCAGGTCCAACTTGTACTCTCCCATACATGTTTCTTGAAGTTTCAAAGTTTTGCTAAATCCTTTCATGACCATGTCCTTGGTAGTCTTAGGAGCAACTACGTCCATAGCCTCCTTGTTGTGTGGGATCATGCTACCTACCTTGATATTGTTGCAAGTGTAATTGGCATCTGCAGGAATTGTCACCTCTATCCCATTATGTGGGAACTTGATGCATTGATGATAAGTGGATGGTACAGCTTGCATCTCATGGATCCATGGTCTCCCTAGTAGAATGTTGTAGGCTAGTGGTAGATCCAGAACTTGACATATAACATCTCTTTCAATCGGTACAACTCTGATGGGTAGACAAATAATACCTCGGGAGGATCTTTCTTCCTCATCATATGCTTTGATGGTTATTTTATTTCTAGAGTCAATTGTTTGCTCTAAGAGGCCTAACCTCCTGACAAGATCTAGGTACAGATATTTAATCTGGCGCCTCCATCTATCAACACGCGTCTAACACGGGATTTATGAATAAGAACTTTGATATGGAGGGGTTGATTGTGTGGATGGGTTAATGACTTTTTATCCTCCTTAGAAAAGGAGAGGTAATGTGGCACTGAGATGTGATTGACCATTGCTTGGAATTTGTCTATATCTATATCCTTTGGAACATTAGTAGCATGTAGAGCTTGTTCTAGGATTTCTCTATGCACCGTGGTTATTTTGAGCAATTCAAAGATGGAAATTTTGGCAGCAGTTCTTTGTAATTGGTCTACCAAGTCATATTTCGCTCCAGGGATAGTGACCATATGTTTTGCTCCTGGTTTAGGAATAGTGATAATAGGAACCTTGGGTGTGGATGTCGGTTGTGGAGGACCCTTGATCGTAACCTGTGCTTTGCTCCGGGTTATAGCGTTTGTAGAGGATGAGGCTCCTTTGATGGTGACCATGTTGACAGACTCATTTTTAATGCTGAGCATATTGATCACATTGTCATTCTTGGAATAGGTGTAGTTTATTTCATTACCTTTTCCTTTAGATGTTTCTCCTTGATTATAATTAGGGAATGGTTTATTAAATGTTGTGTGATCTTCATTCGTAGTGTGTCCATCCACCTTGATCTTACCCCCTTCGATGAGGTCTTGGTAACGTGCTTGAGCTTGAGACAATTATTTGTCTTGTGTCCCTTGTTTTTGTGGAAGACACAATAGGAGTTATCATCCCACCATCCAGGTTTGACCATTGGTTCCCAAGGTTTAGAATCAGGAATCGTAAGGACTTTGTTATCCACCAATGTCTTTAAGATGGTCTCAAGAGATTCTCCCAAAGGTGTGAATGTTCTTTGGGGTTTTGAATTCCATGTTCGCCCTTTGTCATTATCATTGTTCATTTTTGGAACGGGCAGTGTTATTTTAGCCTCCTTACTTGCTTGCATACCATTGGTAAGATTGAATGTTTCAGTTTTAGAATTAATTTTAGAAGCATCAACCACTCCATCATTGACAACATTTTTATTTTGTTTCCACCATTTAGGCTTGGAGTTGGACCTACTGCCTTTGCTTTCATTTTGTAGGGTAATCTCCCCCTTTTTGACCATTTATTCTTCGATACAAAGAGCATTCTTAATCATCATATCGAAGCTAGGAGAATCTTTCATTTGTAGAGCATAGCTCAATTCAGGTATGAGATTATTAACAAAGATCTCCATCTTTTCTATTTCAGGGATGACTCTTGAATATTGTGCAAAGATCTTCCTCCATCTTTGTAGGAAGTGTGTAAAGGATTCCCCCATTTTCTGCTTGGTGTTACATAGATCCATCATGGTGACATCATGTTGGATGTTGTAGGAGTAATGTTGAATGAACCGTTGCATTAACTCCTTGAATTTTTTGACTTTGGGATTCAATTTTGAAAACCACTCCATGGCATTTCCCCCTAGACTTCCTGGAAACAGTCGCATGAGGTAAGTGGGTTCATGCATGTACTCAATGTTAAGAGCGCAAAATTCTCTCACATGGTCATGTGGATTGGTTTCCCCTATGTACTTGTCATATTTTGGTCTTGCCACATTAGGAGGAAATGGGACCATAGTGATACTTTAGTCGAAAGGAAACAGACAAATGGCGTCCAAAGAGTTTTTTGTTTTTGATTTGTCCTTCTCTTGTTTGAGGTTTGTGATCTTCATTTGCATTTGATTGAGCTGTTTAGTAAGGATAGATATGGGGTTTGGTACCTCCTTTTCTTTGAGATCGTTCACATTGTAATCTTGGGGTAATTTGACACCCGTGGATGCTAAATGGAGGAAGTATTTTTCCTTGTCATCTCCAATTATTCGTTCTAATAGCTTGTGGACTCTTTTACTTTGTTTAAGCTTCTCGTATTCATATTCAGGGATCTCTTCGTCACTATCTGACCCAAACATATTACGTTCAAACCTGGGTCTTTCTTCCTCCTCCGTGCCTACAGATTGTGCTTGTTTACCATCATCATAACCCTCAAAGGCCTTACTCTAATCGTTAGTGTTGCTACCCATTTGAGGTGAATCAAGATCAAACAGGGAATTGCGAGAAGTTTCTCCTTGAAAGTGTGATGTTTTAGGAGGCACTTCTGATCCTTTGGTTGTGTACTTGTTGCGTCTCGTGTTAACCATGAAGTTTGTTTCTCAACTTTGTCAATGTTTCCCAATAGTGCAAGCAAGGATTTCAGATCGTTCAAGTGGGTGTGTCTTGGTAGAAGTAACTGTTTAGTTGTTGGTGGATGTAAATAATTACAACGTCAGAGGGTTAGAATGCCCTAATAGTGAGCTGGGAACCAAGTTTGTTGATAGAGAATGGGTAGACCACACGTATTGAACTGATCGTGAGAGACTGACTAAGCATGCAAGGTAGATGTTTCAAAAGTGTTTTGAAAATAACAACAGGGAGACCAGAAGAGACAACAGGGACTAGACAAAGAGCAAAAAGGGTACCTAAAACAACTGATACTTCCTAGGAAAAGCTGCTAGAAATGCTCACTGTCTTGAATGCGAGCTCCTAGATACGATCCTCTGAGAGAACCAGATGCGATCCTAAATCCTGGATGCGATCCTAAAAAATTAGATACAAATATATGTTTGACCAAATACGATCCAATGCACCAGATATGATCCTAAATACCGAATACGACTCAGGAAAAATGGGATGCGATTTTATGATGGTTTGTCAGTTTTGGTCCATTTTGAAAAATTTGCTTTTGAGCAACGTGAAGTTGTTTTGTTTCCAAATTGCATCAAGAGGAATTGTAGGGCGTAAAAAACACTTGTACTCCAGTGTATGAAATTTATTGATTATTGTGAGGAGCTTATCTTTTTAGTGATTTTTCTGACACATCAAACAATTTTGCATTGTTAAAGGGATGAATCAAACACACATCTTTTCCTATTCTTTAGGTGGAGGATGAAAATCTTTGCTCATTGACTTAGGTACACACTCAAATGCTAATCAGAATACAACCATCATCAAGCACACAATGGCTCCAGTCATGATGCTGTATTAGCCAACTCCAAACGCAAGTGAGGGCACGATATGACGAGTGTCTTGGGCAATTACTTTTTGCCTTGCACAAAGATTATCACCCTTTCGGGGATGAATCATGAATTATTTCAGTTGAATGTGTTGTAGATTATTGGGCAATCCATTTGAAACTGTCCCCCATAGAATTGCACAAGGCAAAATTGAGGCATATAGCCCTATGAGTACCTGAATATATATAGTCTCGCAAGAAAGATTCAAGCGGCTCTGCTCTATCTATACCCCGATATGTTTAAGGAATGATGTCAAAATTCTAAGAACAAAATCAGTTCTGTCTTTCAAGGTTTTGGCCTACAAGGAAGCAACTATTTATAGTGAGTTGGAAGGGTCGGCGTAAGACCTGTCCTCGCTTGGGTCATTCTCGAGAGATTTTTTTCTCAACCGACAGGCCCTCTACTATTAAAAAGATCGGTAACCAGGATTGGCGAGCTTAGGAGTTCTAGATTTTTGATTCTTCAAAAGAAGAAGAGCATACTCTCCTAGTCCATGCCATTTTCTCCTCAAGCACTATAAACAATGTTCTTTCCCCCAAGCTATGTTGAGCTTGTTTTAAGTGTTCCTATTTTAAAGAAAACAAAAAGCTTTGAAAAAGGGAAATTTATCTTGTTCAATTACCACAATGATTTAATGAATTTGAGTTGTTCAATTACTGAATCCAAAAGCAATTAAATGATTGAACTTGTTCAATTAACCCACATGATTTAGTGCTTTGTTTTGTTCAATTTCTATCCAAAATGAATTAAGTGGTTTTGTTTGCTTGTTTAGTTACCCCCAATTTTATCACAAATGATAAGACAACGTCCGACTTTCTGATTTTTCTTAAGAGGAAAAGAGCATAATATCTAGTTGTTTTAGCAAGTATGAAGAAATGGTTTTTAAGTGTTTGAAAACCAGATAAATAAAAGTCAAGACGGAGGGGGTTTGGTAACCTGTAAAAACCACATTAGTATCCGTTTAATCCAACTCCATGAAAACTGCCAAAAAGTACCTGCAAACACTTGTTAAGCTGCAAAATACAGAAAGCACAACTTGTCAAACTTGTTAGGATTAGATAAATCAAATGGAAAAGCTTCAAAACCAGATACGATCCTAAATTTTCACCATATGCGATATAGTATCCGGGATACGATCCTATTCTCCAGATACGAGCCCTTGCTGACCAAATACGAGCCCAAAACCATATACGATCTGAGAAATCCCGGATGCGATCCAAAATTTACGCGATGCGAGGGCGTATTCGGGATGCAAGTCTGCAAGATTAAATGCGATTCTGTGTCCGATTCTTGAGCCTGCAAATTGCCAAAAAAGTGTTAGAAAATGAGGCTAAATTAAAAATCGAGCCCCACAGTGGGCGCCAGAAATGTGTGTGTGTATTTGGGTACCTGTTGAAAATAACACAAACACTCAATAGGTCATTGCATTAGTTCAAATGGTTAGGTAAAACATTCAAAACCACTAATATCAGCCTATTGCCTTCTAACTAGAAAGAGTGTGATTAGTTGCATATTTAGCCCTCAGAATATGCTACAAATTAGTGACCAATACTATTCTAGCATGAAGGATTTGATTCAAATTTAAACTAAAAATATGAAAAAAGCATGTATTTTAGCTCTAAAAGATGAAACTAAAACAATGTAAAAGTATGGAATAAAGAGTGGAATATGATTCTAAGAGTAATCCAACAGCATAACAATGTAATTTTGATCTAATGTGAAGGCTTATTTTCTCTCAAAACAGGCTTCTATTTATAGAAGAATGGGAGAGAGAGGGGGGACAAGGTTCGTTTATGAATTAGAAGACCCATAAATGAAGATGTAAGAGCCATTAATGCCCAAGGCATTAATAAGGCACGAGAGAGACATAGGCTTAAGGCATCTTCATTAATAAGGCATTAATGAAAGGCTTAAAGAGGCAAGGGAGGATGTAAGAGGATGGCTTGAGAAAGTGGACCTTAAGGAGGTCAAGCTTGAGAAAGTGGACTTTCTCAAGTGGGTTGAGTTGCTAAGTATTCCTTAATGCAATGTGACAACATTAGGAGGTGGGTTAGAGAAGAATTTAGGATTAGGATTAGATTAGCATGGGTGAATGGGTTGAGAAGGGTTAGAACCCAGGGCAGAAGTGGTTGAGATAGGTTAGGTTGGGGTTTAAGGGAATATTAATAAATGAAATAAACTTATTTAATTCATTTAGAAATATAGGAATTAATTATTTAAACAATGAAATTGCTTTTTAATAATTAAGGGACTATAGTCATTTTAATTATATTAAATAGGCTAGGGGAATGGGTTATTTTGCAAGAGGGTATTTGATTTTGGGATTTATTTAATTCCTTTATAATTAAATACTATAGCCATATTTGATTTTTGATTTAATTTGATTGGTCGAAATTGATTTGAATTGTATGGATATAATAGTTAATATAAATTAGTGATAAAAATCACATAGGACATTAAATCTGATTTGAAGAATTATGCCAAGTAGTAACAGGGTCATTTGGACATAATCGAGGGTATGATCACACTTAGGGCAAATAGGGTCCATAGTTGGAACTGACCAAATTGAGGTGGTTACATTATCCTGCTTTGTTATGATGCAAAATTTTCCTTGTTCAACTTAGGCACATCCCTTTTACTCATCTTGTGATCTTTAGCTTAAGTCCCTTTAAACTTTTCTTCCAAGCACCAAAGCTCTGATACCAATTGTTAGAATAACTGAGAGGGGGGGGGGGGGTTAATCAGTAGCCTTAACAATAATTCCAAAAGATCCAACCAAAAACTTATCTCTAAAATATAATACCCTCAGTTATCTTACATTCCTAATTTCAACAAGATGTATGCCATAAATAACTTTAACAAAGATAAACTACTCGGTAAGATATACTGTTTATCTTTTCTTGACTTTACCGAGTAGCAGTAAATAAACTTAGAGTTAATCGACCAATCCAGTCAATAATGTGTAAAACAAAATATCAATGCAATGAAACATATACACATTTGACACATAGATTTTAACATGGAAACACAATATGGGAAAAACCACCTGGGACTGGTAACCCAAAATATTTTCACTCTTCTTAAGTGAGCTCGGTGAAGAACCAACCCTATTAAAGGTTACAATACACCCTGTTATGTGTGACCTTGTTAGACGATTTAAAACCAACAGTTTGTATTTTGACCTAGCACTCACTATGCTGTCAACAAGAAAACCTTTTGATACTCTTGAGTATCTCAATGCAACAAGGACTGTTAAATCCCACTCAGTTAAGCGATTTTTTGAATCAATGGTTAAACTGATACAGTAAATGATCTATTAAAAATACAACTTTGATTTGCAAATATTCAGATCTATTGTTAGTTCAATAATACCTCTCTGATCAATATACACTTCAGTTCCTTTGCTTTCTTTCTTTCTTCTGCTCGTTGAATGCTCTGTCCTTTGTTGCTTGATGTCTGCAGAATTCCTTGGCTCTATTCTTCAACCTATATGATTAGATCTACATGAAGAATTATATCTTCACACCAAATATACTCAACATTCCTCTCTTGATAATGAATTCCTTGTCTCTTTATATAGACATTAATAGCCGCTTGATCTCCTTGTTTTTATCATAGATCTCTCCTTGATCTGTAAAACTCACCATGCATTGATTTATCCCATTAAGCTCTCCTTTAGTTTTATTCTATAAATCTCTCCTTGATAACTATGAATAAAACGTGTTTTAAATCTTATTCTTTGCTTTAGTTTAACTGATCATTTGAAAATAAAACAATCAATCAGTCAATCCCTAAATTGTAGCTCTGCCAGCTAAGCAATTTTGTTGTCCTTAAACTTTAGTTATGCTCGTTCGTCATCTTCAGTTACTGCGGTGCTCGATATACACTTGCTCGGTAACACTTTCTCGATATACACTGTGAACTGCTCGGTGTATACAAACTTTTTATATTTTACCGACAACATAAACTTTGTCTCTTAAGATCTTCAAGGTTATGATATTATGTGTATGAACAATCAAACCATATCAAGTTGACATCAATGACAATACACTATAGTAATTGATTTAATGTCTTGCATTCATTTTTTCAACTCAGTGATCATCAACTTATCATCTTCAAACATTCAATCAGTTACAGTTCATCACAATCTACATTAACAATATTTATCACATCAAAAGAAACATTAAGTGGTCCTTACGTTTATATGTGGAATTTGGTAACATATGAGATAGAACAAAGCAACAATAGTTATGTGTCTTAAATGGATAACAAAACATTAAGACTCACCCTATAATAAGAGTATGTGGACTAACATGTATGCGCATGTAGACATTCATATAGTCTACCACATAACTAGACGAATTGTCCACCTAATAAAATCTATTTAGTCCAGGTTTGATGAGATATGTTGTGTAGAATCATGTTACATTGTACAAATTTAGAGTAAATTGAAGTGGTGCAATATAGTTCAACATCGTATCACTTTTGGTCACTATAGCGACAAACAATTTCATGAAATGTATGAATATTGCAATGCATATCTAAATGCATATATCTTATTTCTAATGCAAATGATGGTATAAGGTCTACTAAGGGTTTTTTTTGTGTGTGTTGAGTTATCTATTATTCTACAAATTCAAACTAAATTGTAGATGTCTAATATTATTCAATACTAAAAAGATCTTGGTAGAAGCTATTGTCATTAGTGTAGTGGGAATCAGGGTGGTGAAATGCGAGGTGACACATTGTAAATGTCAGAGGTCGGTTGTCATTTCATTGTCAAATTGACATTAATGCAACACGTCCTCTGCTTAGGGTGGTGAAATGTTTGGTTGCCACATAGATGTTTTGAACCTTCTTATACACCTTGCTAGGGTACTATCCTTGGTCGATGTTCACCATTACATGAAATCCAAAAAAATAGGTCATTTTTTACAAGTTGCCACAATTAGGATATGATATATGACATATGTCACTCTACGTGGCCTAAATAAATTTTTTAGGTGGTCAATCTTGGCGTGAATGAATCAAATTACAATCCAATTGTAAGGTGGATACAAAGGTTTTCATTTATTAACATCAACATATATAAAATTAAAATGGACTTACCAATTCAACATACTTACAGTCAAACAAGATAACAAGTCATCGACAATCATGTTCAAAACAAAAGAAAGCACAATCATTGATATATAATTTGTCAAATTTTGTTACCTACGTTCCCTTGTCTTCTAAATTCTTTTAGCCAATCGCAGAAAAAATAATCTATGTCTCCTATTTATGAACAAGATGTATAGGAGTTGTGACTTTCAACAAAATTATAATTCAACATATATGATTACATATGTTCCTTTTCCTTTAAAATTCTTTGAAGCCACTGAGCAAAAAAATAGTGTGTCTCCATCGTGTCAACTAAATGTATAAGAGTTGTGATTATCAACAAAAATAATGCTATGGTGACAATCATTGTCAATCTATCAATGGAGATATATGATGTCATCCTGTTGCACAGGATAGCAATGGAACACACATTTTCTTGTTGACTAGGAGTTGGGGTTGAATTTTGATACTTAATTGAAAGTTAAAGTTGCTCATTGTCGTTATATTTATCTAGCAAAGGTCCGTAAAGAAATCAAACAATATCATTTATTTGAGATATTAAGAAAATTGTAAAATAAGATCAATAAGGAAGATGGTCAAGTACAAATGAAAACTATCATCCTATTTAAATTTACACGACTTAAAGAAAAGCTAAAAAGTACCTACTTTTAATTTACCTATTTTGTTACATTAATGTGTGGAGTAAATACTCTATTTTACTTAATGAACAAATTTAAGTATTATAAATAGAATAATATTTGTTTAATACTCTATAAATTAAAAATTATGTACAAATACACAATAAATAAGAGTTATATTGTAATTTATAAATAAAAAATTTATACCTATATACATGTGCATATTCGTGATAAAGATGTAGCTAGTTGGAATGTACATTTAAATGTTCACAATATATTATAAGTTGTTGAAGTATAAGGATACAAACATATTAAGCACATATCAAAACATGGAAAAAGGAAGTGTCACATCATTTTAAGGACAAAATATAACCCAAAAAATAAAGGTTTGCATGAGAGAGGATCTAGAGCTATCTAGCCACCTTGAACATCCCACATAACAAGTGGAATGAGCACTCCCCACCTAGGTGATAAAGATTACTAATTCAACTTAATTTTGTCATGGTTTGTAGATGCTCACCTATTTGTTATATATACTTCATGAATAACAAATTTGAAATGTCACACATAATCAATTCCAAGTTTTATTATAGATTTATTTATTTCCTGAGCTTTTATTGAATTTAGCTTCTTAATTACTAGAATGATTTTGCCAAGGGAGAGGGCCTGGAAGTGGGCTATCCTATATATGTATTTTTATGTAGTTGTATATTTATGTACGTATTTATATATGTATACATAAATGCATATATCTATGTATATATGTATGTATGCATGTATATGTGTGGATACAAAGAAACAAGTATCCAATATCCAATGCAATAACTACTTACTATTTTATTTGATTGTTCTTCCCCATATTTTCCCTTCTTTCTTTCATGCATGTTATCGATTGTATTTATGCTTAATTGTTCGTGTTCTTTATTAATATTTATGTACATTGTGGTTCATTATCAAATTTATAGTTTCTATCACTTTGCTTTCGATTTAATATTACTTAGTTAATAAATGTAAGACTAGTTTTCACAATACTAATGTTTATTTCCACAATCAAACCAATAAAAATGCATGAAAATGAAACAACAGATTGTTTATTTGGTCATCAATTATATATATATATATATATTATATATATATATATATATATATGTGGATGTGCATTTTGTTGCTTGGATCACTAATTGTGTAGAATTGAATATGCAATCTATATTAACAAAATTTATCACATCAGAAGAAACATTAAGTGGTCCTTGTGTTCTATATGAGGAATTTGGCTACATATGGGATATAAAAAACAACAATATTTATGTGTCTCAAATGAATAATAAAATAATAGGACTCACCCTATGTTAAGAGGGCCATGTAGACTAACATGTATGCACATGTAGACATCTAGTTGGTCTTCCACATAACCAAATGAGTTGTCCATCAGAGAAAATTTGTTTGGTCCAGGTTTAATGAGATATGTTATGTGTAGAATCATGTTGCATTGTACCAATTTAGAGTGAATTGTAGTGGTGCAACATAGCTCAACATTGTATCACTTTTGGTTACTACAGCGACAAATAATTCCATGAAATGCATGAATATTGCAATGCATATCTAAATGCATATATTTTATTTCTAATGCAAATAGTGGTAGTAGGTATACTAAGGGTTTTTTGTGTCGAGTTATGTGCTATTCTACAAATGCAAACTGAATTGTAGATGTCCAATATCATACAACACTAAAAACATCTTTGTAGAACCTATTGTCATTAGAGCAATCCTTGATAGATAGGGTGACAAACACTTCAAACAAAATGTTTGAAAGAAACCATGGAAAGTGGTGGGGAGTTGCAATGAAGTGAAAAAATGAATTGTTCTTGTATTGGATATTTGGTGGGAATCATGGCGGTGAAATGCAAGGGGACACATAGTAAATGTCATAGATCGGCTGCTATTCCATTGCCAACTCAACATTATTGTGACTCGTCCTCTGCTTGGGATAGGGGAATGTTTGTTTGCCACACAAACGGTTTGAACTTGCTTACAGACCTTTCTAGGGAACTATCCTTGGTCGATGTTCACCATGACAATTTGTCCAAAAATAGGCCCCTTTTTACACCTTGCCACAATTGGGCTATGACACATGTCCTATGTCACTCTACATGGCCCAAATCAAATTTTTAGGTGGACAATCTCGACATGAACAAATCAAATTACAATCCAACATGAGGTATACACAAAGGTTTTCATTTATTAACACCAACATATATAAAATTAAAATGGACTAACTAATTCAACATAGCTGCAGTAAAAAAAAACATAGCAAGTTATCAACAACCATGTTCAAAATTAAAAAAAAGAGCACAATCATTGATATATAGGTTGTTAAATTTGTTACATACGTTCCATTTTCTTCTAAATTCATTGAACCAACTATGAAAAAAATAGTCTATGTCTCCTATGTATGAACGAAATGTATAGGAGTTATGGGTTTCAACAAAATTATAATTCAGCATGCATAATTGCACACGTTCCATTTCCTTCAAAATTCTTTCAACCCACTGAACAAAAAAATTGTGTGTCTCCACTATATTGGCCAAATATATAGGAGTTGTGGTTATCAACAAAAAATATGCAATGACGACAACCATTGTCAATCTATCAATTGTGATATATGATGTCCTCTTGTTGCATGGGGTAGCAACAAGACACACATTTTCCTATTCAGTAGGAGTTGGGATTGGATGTGGAGATGGAATAGAGAATTGACTTCCTTGCACTTGCGATTGATTGATTGAAGAAGTAATCCATAGAATAGATAATATGAAATATTTATATTAAATAGTTCCCCAAGCAATGCATGATTAAGAGGTAAGGGGTCTAGTAAACAAGTTTCATGTCTTTCTCATTGTATAGATTGTTGCACCTTCTAAAGATCTTTCAAATTATTGTCCATTTCCTTTATCATCTTCTTTTGCTCATTTTGAATAAATATATCCCTATACTTTGCATCTTACACCTATCTCTTTTATATGTGTGCTATATCCTTGTTTATCTTATCTCGACCCTTCAATTGTCTCACCACAATGCATGCAACATTTTTCTGTTGGATGATATCAGTTTTGGTTACTGATCATGCTATTGATATTCATGTTTTGTCACTGATGTCAACATATATTTCTATAGAGAAGAAAGACAGACTACTTAATTGGAACAAGTGTACAGACACTGTATGGATGATTCAGAAGGATCGAAGTTGGATTTATGTAGAAGGCTATGTTTTGACCTTACTCCTAAGGTCGCTTGACTTTATGTTACATTATGTGGATGTTACAATTCATTTGGTGAATACTATTTTTCTGGACTGCAACTGTGATTCTAGACAGAGAAGGTCTCTGTGTTTCGGGTATATCTTATTGAGGAAGATGTTTCAGAACTTGCAAGCTTACTGATGGAGAGCCGAAATATGATAGTGAAATGGGTTGAGTTTGATTGTTGTTTGGGTACTGACGACGTCAGTTGTGGCGTGTGTTCTGGAGAAGACCTATTTCCTAGCCGACTTCAGACTTGTAACGTGTGGAAATTAATTATGAGAATGGATTGCGGATCTGAAAGTATTTGTGATGAATTGTAAATGTTGTATACTTGTTATAGGTACCGTGTGTATCTTATCAAGGGCTTATGTAATTATTTGTATGATGGGAAGCCTTAATTGGCCGACCTAGTTAATTATGTATTAGGAAAGCTTAACTGGCCGACCTAATGGGTTATTGTAAAAGGGTATATATGAGTTATCTTTTCATTTGTGAAAAGTGTGGCAAATAAATAGAAGAGCAACGATTTGTGAAACTGCGAAGCTTGACTGCTTGACAGAGAGCAGTATTGATACTTCATTGGAACTGATCAAGAAAATATAGTTGCTATCAGACAGTTCACTGGATTGTGTATTTGCTGTATACACTTGATGTGGATTGTAAATACTTGAGGGTGGCTTTAACCTTCTTTAGGCAGTGTGCCTACTATTTTCTTTGACTCCCAATAGGGTCTATCTCCTAACAGGGACTGTGTACTGTAATGTTGTAACAAGCTCCTAATAGGGCTAATATATTTTAACAGGGATACTATACTCTCAGTACATTATTCATGGGTGTTAATTCCCACCGGGGTTTTACCTTTAACAAGGTTTCCTCATGAACAAATCTTGTGTTATGGTGTTGTATATTACTGTGTTATTATTTGCATTTGTTGATATGGTTAATAAAGTTTTAAGTTTAATAATATATACTACAACTGATTCACCCCCCCTCTTAGTTGTCTTGTGGACTGTTATTCCTAACAATTGGTATCAGAGCTACTGGTCCTCAAAGAGAAAGTTTAACATCTTGAGGTGATCTTGAAGATGACTTACTATAGGAAGGATAGTCCAAAGTTTGATCCTGAAAATTTTGACAGTTGGCAGAACAAGATGAGAACACATCTGATGTGTCTAGGACTTGACTACTGGATGATCATAAAGAAGAAATAAAAGTTAGCGACTGAGGATGAATTAGAGAAGGCCACTGAAGACAAAAAGAAGTTATTTTCATGTAATATGGTTGCAAGGGAATCCCTAATCAGTGCTCTATCAGAAGGAGAATTCATTGAAGTAAAGGACTTGGACTCTGCACATGAAATCTGGACAAGAATGGAAGCACTATATGTTAGAGACAGATTTAAAAAGCAAGCAAAGCTACAGAACTGGAAGACAAAGATGGAATCATTAAAGATGAGAGAAGATGAGAACATCGTAGCATATGCACAAAGAATTACTGAGGTGGTGACTGGTATTAGGAACTCTGGAGGAACTTATAGTGAAGAAGAAGTAATTGCAAAGATATTGAGATCTTTGACATCTGCATACAGAACCAAGGTTTAGGCTATAGAGGAGATCATACATTTGACACCAAACTTCACCAAAGAGATGTTGATTGGCAAACTAACTACATTTGAGGCCGCAGAATTGGGAGACACTTTACCTAAAGTTGAGTGAGCATTCAAAGCAACCATGCACAAAAGAAAGAAGACCTTAGCTGGAAATGCAAGCACAAGCAGTAATGATCTGAGAGGATAACTTGGAGCCTATGTTGATGAATGGGAATAGATATAGGATGAAGAAAGGAAGCTAGATGAAATTGTTGCATTGATTGCCTGAAGAGAAAAGAGAGGTAAGGGTAAGTTTGAAGGTGAATTACCTTTGAAATATTTTTCATGTAATAAGATCAGTCATTTTGCATCTAGATGTCCTACAAGAATTCCAAAGAACAAACCTAAGTTTTTCAAGTCTCAGTTCTCAAAGGATAAGGAATGCTATTATGCTAGTGAAGGAATATCTGATGATGAGGATGATAACTTTGATGAAATTGGATTCATTGCTATTAAGGATGATGAACCTATGCATGAGGAAAAAGCATTAGTATATCGAGTTGAAAAGAAATCTGAATGGGTCATAGATAGTGGTTGTTCACATCATATGACTGGAGATAAAAATAAATTTGCGAGTTTGAAGAAGCATGATGGTGGTGTTGTTAGATTTGGTGACAATACTCCTAAACTTATTATTGGGGTTGGATCTATATCATTGGATGGTAAGACTAACCCTAACACTGTACTACTTGTTGATGGACTCAAGCATAATTTGTTGAGTGTTGGACAGCTAGTGGACAGGGGTTATCAACTGAACTTCATCAATGGGAAATGTTCTATCAAGAGTAAAATAGGAGACTTGATAGCATCTGGTACTAAATCCAGAGGTAATTTATTTGAACTAAACACATCTGAAGCTACTTGTTTTATTGGAAAGATTGATGACAGTTGGTTATGGCACAAAATATTTTGTCATGTTAATTTTGACAATAGTGTGAAGGCAAGTATGACAAAAGCAGTAAGAGATCTACCTAAAATTGTTAAGCCATCTAACACTATGTGTAGAGAATGTGTTATGGGGAAACATACTAGAAGCACTTTCAAGAGCAAAGCCTATTCAACAAAAGGGAAGTTGGATCTGGTGCATATTGATCTGTGTGGCCCTACAAGAACAAGATCATACTATGGTGAAAGGTATTTTATACTCTTTATTGATGATTTTTCTACAATGATGTGGGTTACATATTTGAGAGATAAATCTGAGGCATTTGATAAATTCAAGTTATTCAAAGCAAAAGTTGAGAATAAATATGGTTTAAAGATGAAATGTCTGAGGTCAGATAAAGGAGGAGAATTTACATCATAACTGTTTAACACATATTGTGAAGAAAATGGAATACATAGACAGACTTCGGCTCCTAGAACTCCACAACAGAATGGGATAGCAGAGTGAAGAAACAAAACTATATTAGATGCTACTAGGACTATGTTGCTGGAAGGAAATGTATAACATGTTCATTGGAGAGAAGCAGTTGGCGCTGCTGTGTACACACTAAACATAATTCAAATCAGAGAAGATACAAATAAAACCCCTTATGAATTATGGTTTGATCATACACCTACTATGAAATATTTCAAAATATTTGGTAGTAAATGCTATATCAAGAGAGATGATGAGATAGGGAAGTTTGATGCTAGAAGTGATGAAGGAATCTTTCTTGGTTATTCTACTAAGAGTAAAGCATATAAATGTTTCAATCTGAGACTGAGAAAACAAATTGAAAGTGCCAATGTGAGGATAGATGAGAAATTTCAAATTCAGAAAAAAAATGTATGATTGTGGTTAGATAACAGAAATAAGGGAAGTTGTTGCTGAAGCTGAAGAACCCTTGATGATTGAGTATGAGAATGAAGAAGAAGAACAGGCAGAAGCTACTGAGATAGTGAAGATTCCAAGGTATGTCAAGAAAAACCATCCTGAAAATCAAATTATTGGTGATGCAAACAAAGGCATGATGACTAGATCTAAAGTTAGAGATGAGATCTGTTTGATTTCTCAAGCTGAACCCAAGACTAATGATGAAGCATGTAAAGATGAATCTTGGACTAAAGCCATGGAAGAAGAACTAGAGTAGATAAAGAAGAACAATACTTGGGAGTTGGTTCCAAGACCTAAAAACAAGAATGTGATTGGAACTAAGTGGGTTTTTAGAAACAAAATGGATGAGGAAGGCACAGTGGTAAGAAATAATGCTAGACTGGTATGTAAAGGCTACTCACAAGAAGAAGGCATATACTATGAAGAAACATTCACACCTGTTGCTAGACTGGAAGCTGTGAGACTATTCCTTGCTTATGTTGCATATAAAGACTTCAAAGTGTATCAAATGGATGTGAAATCTACATTCTTGAATGGTGACCTAGAAGAAGAAGTGTACATTGAGCAACCTGATGGTTTTCCTTTGACAGATGATGAAAACATGGTTTGTAGACTGAAGAAGGCACTGTACTGAAACAAGCATCGAGGGCATGGTATGCAAGACTGGATAAACATCTATTTCATCTTGGTTTCAGAAAAGGTAATGCAGATAGTAATTTGTATTTAAGAACTGATGAAGATGGAATCTTAATTATAGAAGTCTTTGTTGATGATATCATTTTTGGAGGAAATGATAAAATGAGTAAGAAGTTTGCTAAAGAAATGGAGAATGAGCTTGAGATGTCAATGATTGGTGATATGAAATTTTTTTGGTTTGCAAATTAATCAGAGTAAAAATGACATATTTATATCTCAGACCAAGTACCTTAAGGAAATGTTGAAGAAATTTGGAATGGATGATTGTAAACCTATTGGTACACCAATGATAACAGGGAACAAACTAACTAAAAGTGATGAGACTCAAAGTGTTGGGTAGACTAAGTACAAGTCAATGATTGGAGGTCTACAATATTTGACACACACTAGACCAGATATTACCAATGCAGTTGGAATTATGGCTAGATATCAGGTAGATCCCAAAGAAACACACTTTGCTGCTATGAAAAGAATTTTCAGATACCTGAAAGGAATAGTAGAGTATGGATTATGGTATGAGAAATTTGATGATTTTATTTTGCAAGCTTTTTCTGATGCTGATTGGGCAGGTAATGTGGATGATAGAAAGAGCACAAGTGGCGGTGAATTTTTCCTTACGAAGAGATTGGTTTCCTGGTTAAGCAAGAAGTAGAATTGTATTGCTCAATCTACCAGTGAATCAAAATATGTAGTTGCTGCAATTAATTGCACACAAGTTGTTTGGATGAAACAAATGCTGGAAGATATTGATATAATTTTCAAGGAGGTAGTGGTTATTCATTGTGATAACACAAGTACAGTAAACATGTCGAAGAATCCTGTAATGCACTCAAAGACTAAACATATTTCTATCAAGTATCATTTCTTGAGGGAGAAGGTAGCTGCTAAGGAGATTAAACTGGAGTACATAAGCACAAAG
>MU228495.1:1345597-1360164 GCA_018584345.1 Thuja plicata | reverse complement strand
TGGAGCACATTTGGGTGATCTTGCACCTAATCAGACATGAAGATTTGAAAAAGCTACTGAAGACTATAGATGAGTTATGGCACCCTTTGCCATTGCTGCCAAAGGGGGAAGGAATCTATGAGAAAATTCCTACTGTTTTGGGAAATTTATGTTGAGGATATTGAGAAGATTGTATTAAGAGAGTAATTTTGGGTTGATCCATATGGATTTTCCCATATGTTTCCATCAATGCCAAAGGGGGAGATTGTTGGATGGTATCAGTTTTGGTTACTGATCATGATGTTGATATTCATGTTTTGTCACTGATGTCAACATATATTTCTATAGAAAAGACAGACATACTACTTAACTGGAACAAGTGTACGAACACTGTACGGATGATTCAGAAGGATCAAAGTTGGATATATGCAGAAGGCTATGTTTTGACCTTACTCCTAAGGTTGCTTGAATTTATGTTACATTATGTGGATGTTACAGTTCATTTGGCGAAGACTATTTTTCTGGACTGCAATTGTGATTCTAGACAGAGAAGGTCTCTGTGTTTCGGGTATATCTTACTAAGGAAGATGTTTCAGAACTTGCGAGCTTACTGATGGAGAGTTGATATATGATAGTGAAATGGGTTGAGTTTTATTGTTGTTTGGGTAGTGATGACGTCAGTTGTGGTGTGTGTTCTGGAGAATACCTATTTTCTGGCCGACTTCAGACTTGTAACACGTGTAAATTAATTATGAGAGTGGATTGCAGATCTGAAAGTATTTGTGATGATTTGTAAATGTTGTATACTTGTTATAGGTACCGTGTGTATCTTAGCAAGGGCTTATGTAATTATTTGTATGATGGGAAGCCTTAATTGGCCGACCTAGTTAATTATGTATTGGGAAATCTTAACTGGCCGACCTAATGGGTTATTGTAAAAGGGTATATATGAGTTATCTTTTCATTTGTGAAAAGTGTGGCAGAGAAATAAAAGAGCAGATATTTGTGAAGCTGCAAAGCTTGACTGCTAGATAGAGAGCAGTATTGATACTTCATTGGAATTGATCAAGCAAAGATAGTTTCTATAAGACAATTCACTGGATCGTGTATTTTCTGTATACACTTGATGTGGATTGTAAATCCTTGAGGGTGGATTTAACCTTCTTTGGGTAGTGTGCCTTGGCAGTGAGCCTACTATTTTCTTTGGCTCCTAACATGGTCTATCTCCTAACAGGGACTGTGTACTGTAATGTTGTAACAAGCTCCTAATAGGGCTAATATCTTTTAACATGGATACTATACTCTTAGTACATTATTCGTGGGTGTTAATTCCCACTGGGGTTTTACCTTTAACAAGGTTTCCTCGTGAACAAATCTTGTGTTATGGTGTTGTCTGTTACTATGTTATTATTTGCATTTACTGATATGGTTAATAAAGTTTAAAGTTTAATAATCTATACTACAACTGATTCACCCCCCCCTCTTAGTTGTCTTGTGGACTGTTATTCCTAACATTTTCTCCGTAATCTATTGTTGTTTTTGAAATTTTGTCTCGTCCATTGCTTTCTTCCTCTACTACTCATCCAACACAATCTCAAGCACAATATTAGGCTCACTACTTATAGTCAATGAAGTGGTAAGTGAAAAAATCCCCTCTTCTTGATGGCTATGTAAATGATAATTGATGTTCATTGGCCATTCCACCAACCATGACAATGGGCTAAATTGTGAGGGAAGAAGAACGCTTTCCTCCTTTTCCTCCTCATGATCGTGGACAACATATTTTGTAGTTCAAAATTACTATATGGAAGGCTAGACAATAGTGTATGTGTCACTATGTCAAGGCCACACCCAACTGTGCCCATCTATTTGTACCATTCCATGATGTCTATCATCATCTTCACTCAACATCGTTGGAGGTGTAGAAATATGGACAACTTGAAGAGGTGGTGGAGTGTTTTCAACAATGCATGGAGGTTCCTCGTTAGGAGGGAATCTAACTCCTCTCTATGTACATGCAACCTTGTAGTTTCTCTTCTTTTCGTTGGTGAAGATCCAATTCTACCCTCTCTTATCACCTACATACAACAAGCCATAGAAACAAAGCAGTAATACAAAATACTTGAACATACAGAGTTAGAATAGATGCATGAAATTTTGAAGTAATGTTTAATTAGAGTATTTCATAAACCTTTCTCGACTCTTTACATGAATGTATGAGTAGTGTTCATTAGATTGTTGATGAAGCAAATTTGTATGAATGTTATGTAACTATTTTAGATTTAAACATAATAGACATGAATCTATGCATGATCACTCTACCACGACAAGGAATAACATTAAACAACATAAAAAATTTCACATATTAAATCATAGTAGGAAGACTACATGTATGACATGTTAGAAATATAAGTGAACCTTGCAACTTGAATGACTACCTTAAAAATCCATGGACTTTATAAGTTAAAACCCTACTAACAATCACACTTAACATAGTAAACACCATGAACATTAAAAAAATAAACCCCTTAAGCATTATAATTCAAAACCCCCTGAACATAAAAAAACAATAAACCTATTGAGCATTATAAGTCACAACCCCTCAAACATTATAACTCCAAACCTCTTGAACATTATACGAATAAACCCCTTGAACATTAAAACAATAAACCCGTTAAACACTAATGCTATACCTTATAACAATATTAGTTAAAGAAAGGTGGATTGAAACACCATTAACAGTATCACTTCTAACATTATCACTTAAAGAACAATGGATTCAAAAACCACGATAAAATCACTTAAAACCCCATTGACAATCTCTCTTAAAGAACATTTGATTGAAACATCATTGACAATATCACTTATAACAATATGACTTAAACAATAGTGGATTAAAACACCATTAATAACATCACTTAAAACCCCATTAATAGAATGACTCTAGTGATAAAAACATACAAATAGTACGAAAAAGGATTTGTTTATGTTCTCAAGTCAATTGACTATGTGATGTTGTAGGTGGATATTGGTTGGATAGTTAAAAACTCTAATGATATTTAGAATATGGTATGGGGTTGTTGTAAGGTGTGCGCCCCTAGTCTCCTTGTGTTGTGTAACACAACACTTGGGTTTGTGATATGGCTTAACCGTCTCACGTGGATTCTACAAGTTTATTGGTTGTATCGGGCATTGACATGTTGATCTTTTGGTGCAATGACACTCACACTTGTAACAAGCGGTATCAGATCTTGGTCACAGGTTCCAACCCTTCACTTGCGTTGGGGGGATTGTTGCAAGGTATGCGCCCTTGGTCTTCTTGTGTTGTGCAACACAATGCTCAAGTTTGTGACATGGCTTAATCACCTCTTGTGGATTCTATAAGTCTAGTGGTTGTATCAGGCATTGATAGGTCAATCTTTTGATGCAATGACAATCACACTTGTAACAGGGGCAACCATGACATCAAATGATAGGTGAACTTAGAAGCACCTCAAAGTTCAATAAGATTATCATAAAAAACACGGTGGAAAACTCACTAACAAAATCACTTGAAACCACAATAATAGTATCACTCAAAACATGCAGGTAATCTTAGTAGCATAATCACTTGAAACCCTAGCAATATTATCACTTATTACATAAAGGTAGGCCCATTAAGAGAATGAGTGGAAACCCCTTTAACAATTTTTATACCAGCATGTGGGCATAAAGAAAGTATGAACATAGGTACATTATGACAATGAAACAAATAGATGCGAGACTAATTTAAAACCCCATTTACAATTAAAGTTAGACCCCCTTATTTAAAACTTAAACAAACACATAAAACCCCATATATGTTGTAATTTCAAAACCCTATATAAAACCCCATTGATTGTATATCTGAAAAACCCAGCTATATAACACAATATAGCATAGACAAATCAAAGAGAGATATATGTAGACATAAACAATACACAATTGCAGACACCTATATATGATGAAAAATGATTAGTTTAGTTAGATAGTTACATACATAATCATTGCAAAGAAACTTTGAAGTGGAATACCTAGATCATTATGCTTGCTTCTCTTAATCTACTGCTCCTCCTCCATGACTTACTTTGAAGCAATGCAATGAAATGAATATGAATTGAACATATGACTATTTGTACATAAATTATCCGCATTAATGAATTGTTGCATGGTTGTTTGACTTGGAGAAGTCTTTATGAATTGTGTTTGAATTTGAATTTAGCCATAAACATATGACTTGAGTGCTTTGATCGATTTTTTGTTCAATGTTGCTGATTTATTAGCTTCAATGACAACCTTACATCTGGAGGTTGTCTAATGTAGGTGAAAGTGGGTGGAAAGGGCCATTAATTGTGTGCTTTAGTATGATTGATGAGACATGATGTGATGTGTTTGTTTGCTTAGGTGACATGACTTTCTATAAGATAGATCAATGTTGGATTTGATTGGGCCTTTTGATGGGATGAAATGTCTTGTATGCTAATGCTGCAGGTTGTCCTATTTGGTGTAAATGTTTATAAAATGAGCTTACTTGGGTCATATGTGTGAGAAGTTGAATTCATTTTATCATTTTTTGTGGGTGTGTATTTTAATGTTGGGTTCATTTGTATATCACCAACGATGCAGTATGGGTTCTGATAGTTGTCAACTAAATATGCTCTAACTTGCAGTATATGTACTCAATGGAACTTAATTTTGAAAAATATGTCTATATAATGAAATACTTTTGTTGTGTACAATGTTTAGTACAACTAAGAACTTTTATTGGTTTTCTTGTGGACATGTATTGATGACTTAACTTCTCCACTGTAGTTCTCATATGTGTCCACATGTATCCCCACTTCATATCCCCACTCCACTACCAGCTCCTCTCCCCTATCAAGATTAATTTTTATTTCTTCCATATTTTTAGTTTTGTCTACTATGCTTGGCAATAATTCCTTTTTACCTTTCACTTGAAAAACTCACAAGAACAACGAGTTGCCATAGTGCAACAATGCCTATTATTTTGATGCACGCTCCATCATAATGAAATAAAATATTTTTTAACAATACTACAATACTAATTCAAATTTACGAAACATTATGTATATATTAAATTTCTTTAACAATTAAAGCTATTAGTAAATACATAAAATAAAGTGTGGTTCAAAGATTTATAACTTCAATAAGAAAAACATTGTTCAAATACAAATGATCACAAAAAAACTAATGTCTACCAAGCTACACCACTTATATGAAGTTTCTAATATGACATAACATAATCACTATTACAAAGAGAGAACATTATAAAAAATCTTCTAATAAAATAACACCTATAACCACTCTAAACATCATAGCTTAGCCAACAACAAAATCTTGTTTATGTAAGTACAATTGAAAATGCATGGAAAAAATATTACAATCTACCTAAAATATTCTTTCAAGTTGAAACTCAGGTAATAAATTACTAATTTCCTCCCATAATTGGTCATATTTTGGGAAAAAAATATTAGAGGGAGGAAAAATAAAACAAAACAAATAAATAAATAAATAAATAACTTAAAATAGAGGGGAAAAACATTGCGTAGAGGACTAGGAAAGCACATTATCTCATTGTGGCTTTGGCTTCAACAAATTTCGCAAATAAATACTTTTTTTTAACGTACCCCATCACAATTTCTCCCAACCGACAGGAACCTGATAAAACCCTGCCACAAACGTGATTATTATAACTAAGCTTGTCCTCTCGTTTTTTTTAAGGCACAGTCTGTAGCACTGAATTTTACTTATTTTGGCCGAAGCCACACTCTGTACCACAATGGCTTCGAGATTGTTGAAGCCCCAGCTGCTGCAGCAGGTCGTCAAAACCCTCACCAAGTCCTATGCCATCCGTCAACAATCCACAGCAGCAGCAGCGGCGGTGGTGACGCCCATCGAAGAAACAACGGGGGAAGGAGGAATTAAAATGAAAGGCGTCAACATTGCAGGGCGTCCACTGTACTTGGATATGCAGGCGACGTCACCTGTGGATCCTCGTGTTCTTGACGCCATGCTGCCTTACTACATGCATCGCTATGGAAACCCTCATTCCAGAACTCATCTCTACGGTTGGGAGTCAGACGAAGCTGTTGAGAAGGCTCGTGAACAGGTTAGGGTTCCTCTGTGTGTGTCGATTTCCGTCAATTGATTACATTTCTTTTGAGATTAAACATATGCTGCACATAATTGATGTGAGCTGAGGCTTGTTTTTACTCGTCTTTTCAAAAGATAGGACTCACCAACGACCGATATCTCCCCAGAAACAGTGTGAGCTTTTAATAAAATGCATGCAAGCTTATTATATTGGCCAACATTTACATAGACTAATATTAATTTTAATAAATTCGTGCTGATTGAAGGTTTGTTTCACGTGTTTTCATAAGTAAAATACATCAACACGCAAATTTTTCTAATGAAATAGTGCAGGGCATGATAATAAAATGCACACGAACTTTTTAGATACGCCAAAATTCAGCTAGAATGACAATAAGTCTTAAAATTCGGTGCTGACTTAGTGTTTATTTGATGTTTTAAAAAAAGTTGGGACTCATCAACAAGCAATTTTTTTCAAAGAAATGATGCAGGCATTTTAATAAATGTTTACAAATTTATTAGATTCATCAAAATTTTTCCAGAATAACAAGAATTCTTAAAAATTTTCTTAAAAATTAATGCTGGCTAAGTGTTTATTTTATGTTTTTTCAAAAGGTAGGTGTAATGTTCCCTTTGGGATATTCCTAAATTTTGCACTAAAACCACAATCCTAAATAAAATAAAAAATGTAATACATTTAAGAGTATAAATTTACCATTGAAATGCCCTTTGTAAGATAAATGCCGGTTTAGGTCCTACACACAATACTAGTCACTGGAAATTGACGTTAAATCATAAGCCATGTTTACTAAACATTAGCAGGCATCATGATATCACATAAACATTATTCATGTTGAAATCCAATCAAGGCAATAGCCATTCCAAAATATATTCCTATATAGTCTCATTAGGAATTTGTTTGAAACATTTTCAAACTGCAATCTCAAGGTTGGTTGCCCTTTTATTGCAAGAGCATGGAAGGTGGGTCATATTTCCATCCCTAGTTCACCTTGGAGGCTGGTCATCTTCCTCGATCAAGCCCGGAAGTACAAAAGGATTGCTGGTCCATTCCACCGCCAGCCCAAGAGCATGGAAGGCTGGTCATCTATTCTATCTCTGGGCAGCGTACTTGAATGGAGCATGAATGGTGGTTGTCCTTCATCTTTTGTGAATTTGGAAGGCTGGCCGTCCTTCCTATTTGCAATATGTTTCTCCTAATTTCAAGATGGACATCATATGAATCTACTATTACATACTCACAACAAGGAAACATCTAGATTACTTACTGTGAATAAAAAATCCATAATGCCGCGGGTTAGAACTCTATGCTGGCCTTCTGTTTTCCTTTCCACGGCGGTTTGATTTGTAGCAACGCACGTTGCCAGTTGTTGGCATGGCGTGCATCTTGGCCACGACTTTCAACATCATTCACTAGAGTTCTTGTTGAGGTGCCACGTGCCCTCATGCGCTAAACGACTTTCTCTTCCACTGGTGGGCCCGGGTTTTTTTCTGAACATGACATGCGGTCATCTCGCGGGCGATCGGAGAAGGTGTGGTTTTCTTTGGAGGCAGTTTTCCCACTTGAGTGCCGCATGTCCTCCTTTTGCTAGCCGATCTCTTTTTGCTGGTGGGTCCCAATACTTGTCGGGCGTGACATGTGGGCATCTCGCAGGGATTAGTGAGACTTCAACTTTTGATCGAAGGGAACCTTAAGGCTCGTGCTCCATGTGCCCTTTCTGTTGAAGCCGTACTTTGCTGCACGTCTAGCCCCGCATACTCATCATTTTTTCTATTTTGGCGCAGTTCTCGGTGAAATTACTGTCATGATTATTGAGGAGTGGCAGTTGAGCATAATAATAGAGAATCTGATTCTATTTACAAAACGTAGGCTGACTGTCAGATTTTTAGGGTCAGCGATGTGACACAACATCGAAAGCTTGGTGGAATGAAACAAGTAGCACTCTATTTGATCAACTTTCTGTTAGGGTTTTCAGGTAGCCCCTTAGCTATTTATACAGAGCATTGTAATGTTAGAAGGGGGGACTTTAGTCTTAACTTTTGGTGGAAATAGAGTAAGACTCTTGCAGAAGCTTTTCAGAAAGCTTTGTTTTATTTTGTAAGCCTTAAACTGTAATGGGTAGCTTGAATTCTTAATACAAATTGATCGTGCTTTTAGCCCTTTGATTTTAGAGTTTTAGTGCTCATGAATTTTTCTATGCTGGTTTGATGTAATCTCAGACTTTAGTGCATCTATGTTTAAGCTTTGCATAAATAGATTATGCATTCAAGCTTCTCTATTCTATTAGTGTATTACATGGTTCACTTTGTCTTTTATTTATTGTGCTAACGTATTTCTGCAACTGTTCCTGGGCCTATATGCTGTAAAGTTGCCTTGATATTTCATTTCTTGAAATAACTTGTGCATTTTGAGTTTAAAGTGTTCCAAAAGCTTGGTGTTTCGCCTCAGTAGGGTTAGTTTTTCTTCCCCTTTCTTTCCCCAAGCATGAAGAGCTAGCTTCTAAAATCGCAGAGGTAGCTCGGTGATTAAGCGTTAGGTCCCACATTCACTGAGCTTCCCACATGCCATTCGCCTAGGAGCAATTCTAGGCGTCAACAGTTTTCGGGCATGCCCGGTGGGACCGAGTTTTTACAACTGCTGAAGAGGTGCCTTCTTCAGTGTTTTCAGCCTTCAAGAGGTAAATCCTAAGCACTAGACGACTCAATAGCCTTATTTGGGCTAGTTTCTGATGGTATGAGTGAAGTTCCCATTCTTACGCGACCTTTTCCCTTGTAAATCCTTCCCCTTCCCCTATGAGTTAAAATGGAGGGATATTACGGCCAACAATATTTTCCCCCTCCCTTTCATGAAAACCCATACATTCCGCCTTCCCACCAACAATACCAGGCCATGAGTGCTGGTAGTTTTGCTCCATACACCATTGCTACACCTAGTTATGAGCAAAACCTTGACGCCTACTACCCGTCTGCCCACACATACGCCTATTGACCACAAGAGGTTCCTATTAACCCCTATCAACATGCTTACCCTCCTGCCCAGAACCAAAATGTGGGGAGCCAAGAAGATATCAACTGCCGGGAAAGTTTGTTAAATCTTCAGGCAAAGCTGAAAGTTATAGAGGAGGAACAAGAGTATCGCCGCCGACGAGAAGAGCTTGATTATCAAGCTCACATGTTGCAGCAACAAGCTAATGTCCTAAAGATGCAACAAGCGCAATTCCTTGCAATTCAAGTCTCTGCCAGAGAAGAAAGAACTAAGCAGCTGGTTTTGAAGAAAGAGGTAGATTCTTCTGGCCATGAGCTTCCTTTTGCTCATGAATTAGATGGAATGGTTTCGAAGGAAGAGGGAGAAGAAGAAGAGGGAAGAAAAGAGGAGCTGTAGGAGGAAATGGAGAAGGTTGTTCTCCAACCAACCACTTTGCAGACATGGAACGAAGAAGCCATCAAAGACGAGGAAGACTCAATCCCACTTTTTGCTGAGCTTCCCTTCTTCGTTGATATGGAGGAGATCGAGCAAAACATTGGTGACACAGTAAAGATGATAGTTCAGGAAAAGGCGTTTCTTGTTCTACCAGGCTGTGTTATAAAGACATCTCTAGGCCTTAAGGGGATCTTAGAAGAAGTCTATGTCAAGGATGACTTTCTAGATGCATTTGATGCCATTTGCGCATCCGTCAACCTCGAGTTGGGGACTTCTGGGCCTACAGACCGAGAGCTGCAACAAACAAAAGGGATCTCCTCTACAGTAAAAAAGCCATTTGGCTCTGTTTTTGATGGTTATCTCAAGGAAAAGAGGACAACAGAACCAATGAGGGGATGTCCCATTAGACATCAGGCCCAGACCTATGAGTCGCCACTGGTCATGCTCACCTCCGAGCATGAAGATGAGCTTCACAAAGAAAAGGAGAAGCCCACCCATTTGCCACTAGCAAATGACATTCTAACATGGGTGAGTTTCTTTATTTTCTCTCTTCAAGGGGTACCCTGGCATGACAAGTGCCTTTCAAGTTTTCTTTTCTGGCTAGCTGTCCAGAAATATGTAATGTATCAAAGGCTAGTTAGAAAGGGAAGCTATTTCAACAAACCAGTTAATGGTTTTGTTTGATATCTTGCAATGTAAATATCTGTATGTAGTAGGTTAGGAGTTTTTCTTTTCCAAGAAGTGCTGTTGCACATAATGCATTCTCCTTAAGAGAATGCATGTTATAATTTCCTGTTTTTCGTCAAGTGCGTGCTTGTTGAGGCTTCTGTGTCCTCTCTTGTTTTGAGTCTTTTGTTGATCTTTGCCCAATGGACAAGGCCTTGGTCTGCGAAACTAGAGTTTGTAAGAGTTCACATCCTGCAGGCAGGATGCCCCTGAGAGTAGCCAGAAATGTGAATAAAAAATCCACAATCTCGCAGGTTAGAACTTTATGCTGGCTCCTATTTTCCTTTCCGCGGCGGTTTGTTTCATAGTAGCGTGCTTTACCATCTGTAGGCACGATGTGCGTCTTGGCCATGGCTTTCAACATTGTTCACCATAGTTCTTGTTGAGGTGCCACGTGTCCCTCAGGCGCTAAACGACTTTTCTCTTCCACTGGTGGGCTTGGCTTTTCTTTTGAACATGACACACAGTCATCTTGTGGGCGATCGGAGAAGGTGTGGTTTTCTTTGGAGGCAGTTTCCCCACTTGAGTGCCGCGTGTCCTCCTTTTGCCAACCGATCTCTTTTTGTTGGTGGGTCCCAATACCTTCCGCGCGTGACATGTGGGCATCTTGCAAGGATTGGCGAGACTTCAACTTTTGTTCGAAGGGAACCTCAAGGCTCATGCTCCATGTGCCCTTTCTGTTGTAGCCGTACTTTGCTGCACGTCCAACCCCACATACTCATCATTTTTTCAGTTTTGGTGCGGTTCTCGGTGAAACTACTGTCATGATTATTGAGGAGTGGCAGCTAAGCGTAATAATGGAGAATCCGAATCTGTTTACAGAACATAGGCCGACTGTCAGATTTTTAGGGTCAGTGATGCGACCCAACATCAAAAGCTTGGTGGAATGGAACACGTAACACTCTATTTGATCCAGTTTTTGTTAGGGTTTCTAGGCAGTGCCTTAGCTATTTATACAGAGCATTGTAATGTTAGAAGGGGGGACTTTAGACTTAACTTTTGGCAGAAATAGAGTAGGACTCTTGTAGAAGCTTTTCAGAAAGCTTTGTTTTATTTTGTAAGCCTTAAATTGTAATGGGTAGCTTGAATTCTTAATACAAATTGATCATGCTTTCAACCCTTTGATTTTGGAGTTTTAGTGCTCATGAATGTTTCTGTGTTGGTTTGATGTAATCTCGAACTTTAGTGCATTTGTGTTTAAGCTTTGCTAAATAGATTTTGAATTCAGGCTTCTCTATTCTGTGAGTGTATTGCATGGTTCACTCTATGTCTTTTATTTATTGTGCTAACGTATTTCTGCAACTGTTCCTGAGCCTATATGCTGCAAAGTTGCCTTGATATTTCATTTCTTGAAATAGCCTGTGCATTTTGAGTTTAAAATGTTCCAAAAGCTTGGCATTTCGCCTCAGTAGGGTTATTTTTTTCCCCCTTTCTTCCCCCAAGCACGAAGAGCCGACTTCTAAAATCCCGGATGTAACTTGGTGATTAAGTGTTAGGTCCCACATTCACTGAGCTTCCCACATGCTGTTCACCTAGGAGCAATTCTAGATATCAACACTTACAATGATCAATAATTTCTGCATGTGTCACTTTTCCACGAATATATATATATATATATATATATATATATATATATATATATATAATTCTACTTAATTTCTCAGGATTATCTTTTAATAAAAATCGCTCTAATAGTGACTCCTATGGATTACCCTATCCACTTGATTTCAGACAAAAGACAAATATCGTTTATGGGGGAAATGACAGTGAAAAGGCTAAAGGTGGTTACCAATTATTCACATGATTTGGTCATTCATGCTGTGAGGTGAATCTTGGGGGGTGAATTCTTGTTTACCAAACCTCGATATTGGGTGAATATTGATATCACTGCCATGTTCTTGGAGGTTGTTTTGTCGGTGGGTGAATCCAAAGCTGGAGCCAAGTCGTTGTGTCAGAAGGTGTTCAAACTTCAGGGAGTCTTTTTTTGGGAGAATTGGATTTGATGGTGGCCAATGTGGACGAGGAATTGAGAATCCTGTATCCGCGGGATTATTTTGTGATTATGCGGCATGGGAGGGATGTACCCAAATTGCCCGTGCTCTTGGTTTGGGATGTGGAGACATTTGAGTCTAGGAAGCCCATTATCTGGAGGAATATCATTTCCATGAAGAAGCTGCTAGCCTTGATGCTCAACGAGGGTGGCGACTGGATCAAGAAATACAAAGAGGTGAAGGGATGGACAGCGAGAATGAGGATGAGGATGAGGAAATCAGGGCGGAGATCAGAGAGGAGCCTCCAAGTGCGGTTGAAGTCGAGCTGCCTGGGACAAGTTGTGGGTTTGAGATCGTGACCAGTGGTGGTGGTGAAGCTGAATGTTTGGACTGGCCCCTGCCTAAGTACAAAGGGAAGCAACTTGCAACTGAGTAGTTATTTCCTATTTATATTGTTGTTAGTGAGTAGATTAGAATAATATATGCTAGGTTGGTTTGTGGTAGTTGCTGAGAACACCATTTTGTTCTCTGGCGTGATCATTTTGATCCAATGGTTTCTGCAAAACCTTGGATGTAACCCTTTTTTTTGCTATAATATATTGGGAGCCGCTCCACACACAACCTTTTTTTTACCAAAAGAAAATAAGAAATTGCTGCTGATAATAATTCTTGTTCTAATTTCCAATTCTCTTTTTTCTTTCTGCTTGAGCCCTTTGATGCCTTTTCCCAATGTATTTGTTCTCCTTCTTTTATCTTTAAATGAGAAGGGGTCACACCCTTTCAGTAAGACTATTGTCTTTTCAATGGAGACACCTCTTCATAAATAATCGCTGCCTTGGAGTTCCTTAATTAAATACTGAATGAAACTCTTAATTAATTTTTTTTTTGCATGCTTTATATAATCACTGCCTAATAACAATCTTCAATTAATCTCCATTGATCCCTTCGTAGAATTGCGACTCTTAATATCTCTTTTGTCTAGGATAAAGGTAGTGATCTAAAGTTAATAATGCTGCAATTTTTCCTAACAGGGCACAAGCATGAGATTAGTCTCACATGGGTCTAGCCCGAAAAGCTAGAAATAACAACATAAAGCTACTAAGCGATGAGAGCAACTTCAGAAGGGGGAGGCGGAGGATCCTGGTCATCCAGTTTACCCCATACATTAGTGAGGTCTGGGGTGACATAAAAAATGTACAGCAGCGGGGTCTAGGGCGTGAATATTTGTATACAAACAAGCGATTTTCCAAACAAATGGTGCTTAATTTTTTAATAATATGCGCATGTTCCCTATCATGATGTAGAGCAGGGCCAAGGGGCAAAGCCCTCGCCACAAAGCACAAACTAAAGCCTTCAAAACCACACAAGCCTTCATGGTGAATGTCATTTCGACAATTCTATCACTTATTTTCTTGCAACACTAACTCCTTACTATTTTTTTATATATTAAAGTAGTTTATAACTGATAAAATCAAAACACAATCATAGAGAAGTATCCAGTTTTAGATACCAGAGTATATGACCATGGCTCCTAACTATATATGACTATAAATATTATCAGAGTTTGCTTGTTTACACCCTTTTACAGAGTATCAGACTTGTTTTACGTATACAGCCCATGGAGATTATACTATCAAATACAAAATTGTGAACATCAACACATAACTACCACCCATCATTATCTGTATTTGAATAAACATTTCCTTCATTACTGTTACTGTTATCCACATTTGTAAGCTGAGGGTCCGAGGGCATCTGTAAATGCAATTGAAACAAGATTCAAATCTTATTATAATTTAGAAAATAATAATTTAAGTATTTACCTTTTCTGTAATCTGCACACGTGATATTCTGAATAAACAATATCTCTGTTATTATGAATTTACTGGATGAAGAGCACTTATCAATTTTCGGTGTATTCATCTTAGACTCAGACCTGCCATATAAATAAGATGGTGGCAAGTGAGGGGTCACGTTTGTAATAGATGTGACTCCTCAAGGAGTCACGTCCATTATAAACGTGGCTCCTCAAGCTGCGCCTTGTCACTTATTAACCCTGCAGATTTGTTAAACCGATAACTATTAGTTTTCATTTGCAATACGGTATACTCCAGCGTGAGTTATGAATCGATCTTAATCAACGCCACAATATAATATTAAGTCGATGACTATTGCTTAATATGAATCGGCAATTTGGTCGATGTTATTTATTAATTCGATCAAGGATATTATTATTATCATTATTATTATTATTAGATAATAATAATATAATCATTATTATTATATTTAAGGCAATAATA
>MU228495.1:1328851-1340530 GCA_018584345.1 Thuja plicata | reverse complement strand
AGTGAGGGGTCACGTTTGTAATAGATGTGACTCCTCAAGGAGTCACGTCCATTATAAACGTGGCTCCTCAAGCTGCGCCTTGTCACTTATTAACCCTGCAGATTTATTAAACCGATAACTATTAGTTTTCATTTGCAATACGGTATACTCCAGCGTGAGTTATGAACCGATCTTAATCAACGCCACAATATAATATTAAGTCGATGACTATCGCTTAATATGAATCGGCAATTTGGTCGATGTTATTTATTAATTCGATCAAGGATATTATTATTATCATTATTATTATTATTAGATAATAATAATATAATCATTATTATTATATTTAAGGCAATAATATTATTTATAATATTAATATAAATATGAATAATAATAAACATTAATCATTATTAATAATTATTATTATTAATATATATAGAAATATATTTCATGAATTATTTATTATTGCAATCTAAATATTTATCTGATCGACGCTATAATTTTAACAGCATCCTGCACATATTCTCCTTCAGGTCTAGTATTCCTCCTGACATCGCTGGTATCTTTGTTTTTGTCTTTGTCTTCTTCTAGATGCTTTTGAAGATTTTCCAGGTCTGTCTGGTTTAGTATGTCAGCATAGGTATCAAAATAGTTTGAGGAAATGATGTCTTCCTTGTAGATGATCATGGCTCCTTCCTTGACCAGTGTCATAAACCTGTCTTTTGATACTTGCATTATTGCAGACACCTGTGATATTATATTAAAATGTATGAGTTTAAATGTAAACCCAGTAAGTACCCTCTTGTTGTGTTGAAAAACATCCTCATTTCTCATTGTCCAGATCACCCACAAAATCTCCAAAGTAAGGACAAACCAAAATTTGTTCATATACATATCAAAAGGATCAGCAAAATCAATAACAATTTCATGCCATGAAAGACCAGGCCTGGTGTTCCAAGCAATGGGGTGGCCAAGAAAAATAGACCAAATATTCAAAGCAAATTTGCACTAAAAAAAACTTAAAAGGTGTTCAAAGGTCTCTTGGCAATGACACACAGAGCACACCACAGGATCCAGACCAGAGGAAGAAAGAACTGAACCAACAGCAAGCTTTTTAAGCATAAGGATCCATCTAAACAGGGCCTTTTTCAGCTCCACAGGGTAATGCCAAAACAATTCAATCAAGAGTTGCCAGCTAGAGTTAGAGTAACTAAAATTCCAACAATGATTAATCCACTTAAAAATAGAATCATCAGATTTAAGCATGCCATAAATCTGCTTAGTAGAAACCTTGGAAAAAGTAGTGCCATCAATCCATTTAAGATGTAGAATAAAGTTATTAGAATAAAAAATCTTCCTCGGAAAGAAGGGACCAGTAGCCTTTGTGATCAGAGTATAAGTTTTTTTCTGTAAGGATGATAAGTCAAACTTGTTTTTAAGATACTCCCAACTTGCCAAACTGTTATTTACCATAATATCACTGACCATATTAATCCCCTTTGCACTCCAAGCCTTAGCAGAGCAACATTGTGTAAGTGCCAATGGTTTGCCATTGAGGTAAACTCCCAACCACATTGATCTGTCAATGACGGAGTAAGCAGGAGGATCACCCACAGCCTCTTTTGAACAAAGAAGTGCCCTCACTTGTGCCCATGCCTTCCAAATTGACGTAAAGACTATAGAACCAAACATTTTCAGATCAAATTTACCAAGAATAATGTCAATAATAGGGACATCCTTCCATTGCTTCCCTTTTTTTATACAAGATCTAGATAAATTGTTCCTGATCAAAACCTACCAAGGAGCATTCCCTTGAATACTTTTAAAGATCATTTAGATGCCAATGCAATCCCATGTAACCTCAGATCTCTAAGTCCTATGCCTCCCATACTTCTAGGCATACGGCACCAACTCCATTTTCCACAATGTCTTTTGTTATTGCCCAGCCCATCTGATCACAAGAACTCTCTCAGAATCTTCTCTAGATCGTTGTATTGGTAATTGGCAAAAAGCCAAGCGGATGCATAGTAAATAGCATGAGATGAGAGTACCTTTTGCACAACTTGAAACCTACCAGCAAGAGACAACATATGAGTCTGCCACCTAATATGTTTTTTTCTCAATTTTAGAAAAGATCCACTACCACATATCTTTGGTAGAAGGGTCAACAGTGAAGGGGATCCCAAGGTATCAAGCAATGTCTTTGGGGCCATTCCATTTCCATTCCTTGTTTATGAGCCAGTCTGGAGGGTTATTAGACCCACCCAAGCACTGAAGATTTATTAGGGGCCACCTTTGCTCTTGCGGCTAAGCAGAAAAAGTGCAGCCTTTCTAATACATTCTCAAAGTTATCTTTTGACAACTCAAGAAACAGAGAGGTATCATCAGCAAATTGCTGGTTGATCAGATCTTCTTTTTTAGGGAGTGAAATACCTTTAAATAGGGGACCCAGATCATTACACCTCAAAATATAGAACAAGGCATCTGTTGCAATAACAAAGAGAGCAGGAGCAATAGGACATCCCTGTCTGATTGATCTCCTTAGAGGAATAGGTTCCGAAAGTAATCCATTAACTTCAATTACTGTGGAGGAGTCCTTAAAAATTGTAGAAATCCATTTGCAGAGGTAAGGGGGGAAACCAAAGGCTTTGAATACCTCAAGAACAAAGGGCCACTCTATCCTGTCATATGCCTTCTCAAAATCCAATAGTACCATACCCACATTCTGTTCACTGTGTTTAGCCCAATGTATGGCCTCCCAACTTGTAATGAGATTTTCCAAAATGTATCTACCTCTGATGAATCCAGTCTGATTAACAGAAACGATTCTGCCAAGAATATCTACAATTCTCCTAGGTAGAACTTTAGCAATAATTTTATAAGACAGATTTAGGAGGGTATTAGGCCTCCAGTTTTTAACCTGAGATTTGTCTCCACTTTTAGGCAGCAGTTTGATAATACCCCTGTTAACTTTCTCACCCAAAGAGCCTCTACTAAAAGCATGTTCATACAGATTAAAAAGATCAGTGGTAATCCATTTAATATTTTGTTTATAGAACTCAATGGGGAGCCCGTCCATCCCCAGCGAATTACCATTTGCCATAGCTCTAATAGCCTCTTCAATTTCACCGATTTGAACTTTTTTATTAAGAGACTTGGCATCTTCCTCAGAAATTTTCTTTGGGATCATGCCAACACACTTTTCCAGGGCCCTCTGGTTCATATTTCCATGTTCAGAATCAAATAATTCTTTGTAGAAGCTGTAAAAAGCACCAAGAATCTCCTTATTATCATTTGCCATTCTGCCTTCAATTTGAATCCCTTCAATAGTTTCTCTTTTTTGTTTGGCTTTAATAATGTTAAAAAAGCATTTGGTACACTTATTACCATCTTTTAACCAATTCATTCTGGCCCTAATTCTATGCCCTTTAATAATATAATTCTGAATACTTCTGAGTTCAGACTTATTCTTAATCATCTTATCTTCTAACTCCTTGTCCTGTCCTTTCTCTTGAAACTCCCTTTCTACAGTGTTAAGTTCATTATGCCAGTAAGATTCATTGGCCCTTCTATCTATGGCTTTCTTCCTCCCAATTATCTGGAACATATTCTTCCATACCTCCACTAGGTGCTCTTAAATCTCCAATGGGTTACACCCCTTGTTACATAACTTAGACAAACAGGTCATCAATCTGATAGCCATTAACCTCCTGATCAAGTAAAAGTGATACATTTAGTTTAATTTGATTGAATCTTTTGGGTGCCAGAGATCCCTCAAGACACTGTTCTAGTCCAATGGAAATGGAAATAGGGGAATGATCAGAGATGCTCATAGGGGTCACAATTACAGGAAAACTATTGCCATTTTGCTTAGCAACAAAAGTTGAGGAATCTAAATACACTATCCAATCTGCAATACCGTCTCTGTCTACCTCTCTGATTGTTACACCAAGTGAACCAGATTCCCGATCCCGTGTTCTTGTTATCCATAGGATCAATCAGTCTGAATGTTCTTTTAAAACTGGCCCAAAAGAAACACTCATTGCCCCTCCAAGTATGACTGATACCACCCCATTTGTCAATTCCATTTTCAATCATGTTGAAGTCACGTACAAAGGTCCATTTGGCATCTGGGAGATTAATAACCAACCAATTCCACATGTCGGCCCTTTCTCTATAATCATTGGCAGCATATATATTGCAGACTCCAATGCAATTATCCTTATGTTTGATAAGAATCCACTGTGCTCTTTGGTAGGGAGACACACCTTCCCCCTCAATTTTATTAGCCCATTGAGGGCCAATAAGAAAGGCAACTCCCCCCTTACCTTTGTCATGGTTTGTGTAATAGCATGTTGCCTTATCCCAAACAAATTTTAAAGTATTATTTGCATGATATCCAACAACCTTAATCTCTTGCAGACAAATAATGTCCTTACTGCTAAGTCCACTACACCGTTTTCTCACTAAATACTTTCTATCTGGCATTTCAAGCCCCCAAACATTCCAACTATGAATATTAATCATCATGGGCATATTAAATTAGGGTTTTGGGGTGCCCTTGGCTTTGCACAATCTCATGAAGCTCTTTGGAATATTAGAGTGAGCATGCTTATTATTATTTTCTTTCATTTTGGAGATTGAGTTTCTCTCTATGAGTTTTCTCTTTTTTTTTGCTGCTTTACTTTGAACTTCAGTAAATTCTCCTTCCAATCTCTCACTAGTATTTATATTACCCTCAAGAGATCCCATCTCTTTTTCACCATCCTCAATCAGGAGTGTCTGGTCCTCAAGTGAGGTAATATTCTGTTCCACAAGAGGTTGTTTGTGCCTCCTAGACTCCTCAACTTTCTTTTTAATACTATCCAGAGCAATCTGTTGGGCATTCTTCCTCATAGGCACCTCTACATCATTAGGACATGTGCTTGTTATGGTGTTAACAATTTGGCAAACATTAGGTTGGGCATTACAAGTTTAACTATTATCCTCTGCTAGAATAACCTCAAAATCTTAATCGAACAGAGGGTTGGTAAGAGTAGTGAATTTACCATCAATTTTATCATGACCATTGACCACAATATCATCCATATTCTTATTCTGACCCTTCAGGCTTTCATTATTCTTCAAATTAGAAGTAGAATTAGGGTTAGAATTACTATCATTAACATAAACACCAAAAGTTTTTTGCACATTTTTAAGGGCCGGGCAATCTTTTCTGTTATGCCCATTAAGTTTACAATGAAAGCATGCTCCTAGGTTACCTAGGAGAGAGATTTCCCATGAAAAGTTAGTATTCTCAAAATCTAGGGATATCATATCTGGGAATTCGACTTCCATGTCTAAGGCTAAAAACACTCTGGCATTGAGGTGAGGGAGTGTAACCCTTGATTCCTCGACTTGTAAAACAAAACCCAAAGGCTTTAGGATATGCGGAATGAAAGGCCAAAAGTTAGGTTGCACGTTCTTTATTTCCACCCAATGAGGATAAGTTTTAGCAATAACATTTTCAAAATTGCCTTTCTATGACCAAGGAAAAGCCCTAAATAAAGCTTGGCCTACACTCCAAAATGCTTTCTTAAGGATTCTCTCTTGCATACTATGATTCTTCAAGAAAACAACAAATAAACCCCTCTAAATCATACGACAAAAATTAACAACAATTCCCAATTTCTTGCCCCAAACATTATTAAACCAATCATCAAGAAACTTCCTGGTAGGCAAAAATTTGAAATCCATGCAAACAAAAAAAATGGCTGTTACTGAGCCAAGAACATTAAGAGTTGATGGCTCTTACCATGTCAGGGTTTGGAGTCAATGAGAGTATTTTTAACCCGTGAAGAGGGGACTTACCCGCGTCTTCCCCTTCGGGGTTGCCATGTTGGTCGACGACCTCTTCTCCCAGACTATCTCCATTGGAATTGGCGATCCTCCTTCACCATTTCCTCCTGTTGCGATACGCACCACTCTTCCATTGAAGGCGACCGAAGGTGGAAACTCTGTAACTGACTGCTCTGCAACTACCGACTTGTATGAAGGTTTTTTTGCTTCTGCTTCACCATTCTTTTTATCTCCGTTCGAAATATCATTCCCCAAAACCGTAATATTCTCCTTGTCCACAAAATCATTTCCTTCATTTATGCCTTCCTCATTGCCCCACCTTGGTACGGGTTCCATCGTCAGATTCCATCCTAAGCGAACACAACCAGAGTCGAATAACAACACTTAAACCCTAGATGACACTCAAGAAGAGAAGAAAAGTAGACACACACATGCGAAGCCAAAGAGGAGTAAAAGAATGAAAACCAAACACAAAAAAGACCAAGCAAATCGAAAGCACACAAAATCATGCCAAGGACACCAAGCAAACAAATAATAAGCCACGCGCCCCTGCAAGTATGGCAAGGTATCCACATACCTCACTTGCAGAGCGATTTTTCTATCTTTCCTATCTCTAACTCCTTACTATTTTGAAACTTAGGTGCCTATTTATAATTTTCTTGTGAGTGCTTAGAGTTTGGGTAGAGCCCATATACAAATATAGGATTAGGGTTTGTGGCATGCAAATTGAAAATATTTTTTGACTTTTTTAAAAATATTAAACTTTTTTATTTTTCTGCCATGGGGAATGCCTGGAAGCCCTTGGGACATTCCTTGGAGTCACCTAGATTTCTTGGGAATGTTTTATTGTCCCCAATGCCATCCCCAAACTAGGAGTCATCTTAGTAATTTCCCCTCCTTGAGAGGAAAGTCCCAGAAATGTCCTCGAGGCTTGAGCGACTGTGAAAAGGGGACATCCCCTCCAAGTCCCCAATGTCTTCAAATGTCCCCATCCCACAAATGTGGGGATTTTTTTATTTGGGGGGCAGGGGGGAGTGTGATGCATCCTTGTGGAACAAAGGAAGGCTAAAAGTTAGCTAGAATTTTTTTTTTAAAAATCTAATGCAAAATGAGGGTTATTTTTATGCTTTTCAAAGTTAGTCTCACCTACAAGCTTATTTTATGCTTTTCAAAAGATAGACTTACCAGAAAGTGTATTTTATGCTCTTCTAAGACTCACCAACAAGTGATTTTGCTAAAGGAATGGCATGAGTTCTTTGATAAGACATGCATAAATTTATTAAATTGGACAAAATTTAGTGAAGAATAACGAGAATTCTCTTAAAATTGATGGTAGCGGAGTGTTTATTTCTGGCATTTCAAAGGTTAAATACCCTCATACTATGTACAATACACAAATTTATTCAGTTTGCCAAAATTTAACTAGAACAACAAGAATTCTGAAAATTGGTGCTGGCTGAGTGTTTATTTTTTACTTTCCATAGGCTGGACTCGACAAGGATTTAATTTTTGAAAGAGGTGCTGATTTATTTTTTCTAATATATATTGCTGATATTGTGATTTTTCTAACAAAATGCACAATTGATTTGCCAAATTTTAGCTAGAATAACATTAGAATATCAAATTTTAGATTGACCAACTAGATTGAGGGTTTGGTAGAATTAGTTGCAGGAAGCTCCTTGACTATAAGGCTTTTTAAACTTTGATGTGGTGCATGATAAAATCCTGGTCTGACAGTCAGTGCTAGAGTCTTTTGGGATGAACGGAGTGAGCTATTTCCCATCTATTCCTTGAATATAGAGAAAGATACAAACATTAAAGTCAAAGCAAATGTACCGTTGCAGGGCTGAGACTGGTGGGGTTTAAGATATTCTGAATCAATTTTTGATGTGGTGGCAAGAGGAAATCCTGGTCTAGCAGGCAATGATGGAATTTTTTGTGATGTCGCCAACTCAAGCCATGGAACTTAACTATGCATTGGCTGTCCTTTCCTTGGATTGCCCAAGAGGAAGAGGACTTAGAAGTTACAACATTGTGTAAGTGGTTGGAGTCTTTGGCTTGTTCTCTATTCTATTCTTGAGTTGTGGGCATGTCTTTTATGAAACTTTAGTGAACTTAAGTGATTTTAAGTTGTGGGCACATCCTTTTATTCAACTTAAGTGACTTCTAGCCTAAAGACTCAAGTTGTCCCTCTTTTTGAGTTTAATAACTTAAGTGACATGTACTTCAAGTGATTTAATTAAGCATGCCAAAAAAGTCAAGGGGGTGTGGGATTATATGGAGCACATTGGCTCATTTTTAGGGATTTTATTTGGAGCATTGGATTGAGTTGGTATTGGATGAGTGCTTGAGAGTAAATCATCCTATTGGGAGTTATTATATAACATTCTTAGGTTTCTTTTGGAGCTCATTATGTTATCAGTTTTTTATCTATTGTTCATGTAGTTTTTGGCTTTAATGTTTGAAACTTTTGAGTATTCTTGGTTTCAAAGAGAGATATGGGCTCCCCATAGCCGGAAGGGTGTGTTTCGATAGAAGGGCTTGGTCTGTGACTCTGTGATGCCCTAGCGCATCATTTTCAGAGCTACAATTCTCTATCAGGTTTGGAGGCCAATTTGGAGGGGAGATTCAGAGCTGCAGGTTCAGATTTGGATAATATACAGCAACGTGTGTTCATATTTCTAAGTATTATTGATGATATCAACAGAAAGGACAGATGGGACAGACCTAGGCCTGGTTTTTTGGGAGTTTGGCCATGGACAGATAGGTTTTGAAGACATCTCTGAGGTATTTGTGTCTCAATTTGCATACTTTTAATCATCTTTATCTAAAAAAGAAAAAAGAAAAGAAACTCAATGTAAACCATTTTTGAAATTTCTTGGCAGAATTAGAGTGCCATCCTATAACTTTCTTACACTTAGGAATCTTCAGAAATTTCTTTATATTAGCAAAAAATCAGATCAATAATCTGAATGTAAATCTGAGTTTGTTGAAGGATTTCTTACATGCAAATAAAATTTTCAGGATTTTCTTTGCCCTATTTTTGGAGATATTGTTGTTTTTCTATTATCCCTATCTTAGACTATTACAGTGGTATCAGAGTTGTGTATTCTGTCAGCCTGAGGGGTTAAAAGGGAAAAGATCATTTTTAGATTGCTTCCTATAAGTGACCTGCACCTATTCATATTAGTTTCATCAGATTGTTGGTCTAGTTCTGAAGATGAAGACAAATCAAGAACTCATGACAACATTTTTGCAAGTTTTTTAAAAATATCAGAAGAATCTAACAACATTGTTAGAGCGTCCCAAGTTGTTGAAGCCTTCCTCATCAGTTGAAAACAAAGTTAGAGTTGCTGTTTGAGGAAAAAAATTCAGAACATATCATTGAGTAGAAACCAATTTCGGTTGACACCTTAGAGGAAGAAGATAAGCAACTCTACTTATTTCAAATCAGAAACTAATGTTGACCCTAATTTTTCAAGAACATCCGTAAGGAAGAGGGGTACATGAGTCTTCATAATAGTGTTGGAATTGAGGAATGCGCCGACTCAGAGTTTGATGAATCAACAACTATTGATAAATCAGGTAAAGGCATGGAATTTCTTGATGATTCATTGCTTTTGCGAAGTGTTGTCATACCACCTATTCAAAAGGATTGGATTAAATCAGAGATCGAAAATAACTACCAACTTTTTATAAACCCACTTTTAGAAGTGAATGCAGAACTATCTTTTGACAATCTACTCTTTGGATGAGCCGAGACATTTCCTAATAATTATAATATGGAAGGTGACAGTCTGAAGATATGAGATCCAAGTGAAATTTCCAAATTTTAGGTTATGTTTGAGGTAGCTCGTAGTCGCATTTATGAATTTTCAGTGTTAAACCAGTTAAGAGAGGCACCTTTCTATCAGATTTTAGTGCTATAGTCTTAACTTTATGGGGCTAATTTGACTTTAAAAGAACAAGGTTTCTATCAGATTTTATGGGCAATAAATTTTGAGTGTATAATCAGTTAAGAGAGACTCTTTTCTATCAGATTTTAGTGCTACAATCCTAACTTTTTAGTGCTAATTTGGCTTTAAAAGAACAAGTTTTCTATCATATTTTACGGGTGATAAATTTTGAGTGTAAAACAGTTAAGAGAGGCACCTTTCTCATTAAAGTGCAGTACCATTTCCTTATGGTGGATGCTTCTATCTAATTAGCGTCTGAATAATTCTAGATCAAGGATAAATTTGACATAAGTTGATGGCCAAGAAATAGAGTTGGAAGAACCCTTTTGGAAAGGGAAGAAACTAACGAGAAGATTTTGGGACAATGATCGTATTGAGGCAGTTTCGTTTCCGATCTCAATACGAAGTCTGAGATTGTTGTTGCTTGTGTCAACTGCTACAATCTTGAGGCAAGGGAGATAGTCTCATCGAATGCACAAGTTCTTTTTGGGCTTAGGGTTAGCAGCATGTTTTCAATGTTTTTGTTTTTGTAGTTGAAACTTGCAGCCTTTTTGGGCATTTTGTTGTATTTTAAATTATATATATCATAGCATATGACAATCAATTATGAAAGCAAATAACTTTTGTTGATTTGTTAGTGTCTCATGTGAACACTCCCATTCTAGCTCTAATGTTATGTATTAAGGATCTACAATTTACATGATAAATGCTTATCAATACTATCATATGACTAGTGAATATCCCTATATTTTACATTTTTGTCCTTTTTTAAATTAGATTTCCTTTTAAATGACCTCCAGAGAATCTGTCTCCAAAACACATTCTCCTATTTTGCCCATCCTGGAAACTTGGTGTAACATAGCTTCATGATTCATAGGGTGGTAGGATGTTAGCATTGAGACCACTGTAATAACCTAATCTAAATGCATATCAACCCAGAAATACCTAAAAGTACTACAACAATAAATATATTCTGTATTCTTCATACTTCTTTAAAACAGTGCACATGCAAATTGAGATTCATTAAGTAATACAGTTTACTAAGCATGCCCACATGTAGAACTGGACAGTTCTGACACTCCAAATGCCAGTTTGAATGCTGGTCTACTGCTTCACGGTTTCCATCCTCAAAAAGCTTGATCTCTAAGCTGATCTTGAAGAGTTCCACCAGTTAACCTTGGCCCAATTTTCCTGCAGGCAATGCTGCCTTTGAAAGATAGGATCGTGATTTGACAATCATCCAGGCCTTAACCGAGTCTTCTCTCTTTACAACCACCTTGAAATTGTATTCAAAGCGACCCTGGACAATAGCTTGGATGCTGATGTTGGTCTTTGCCAGTGCATTAAAAATAGCTTGTTTGTATCTCTTTTCTATTCCTTCTGCCATGTCATTAACCTCCTTTATACTGTTCAGTGGAAGATTGGATATGCCATTCCCTGAACTGGCAATGATTGCAGGAACAGCTTCAGCACTGAATGGACATCTTTCAAGTGACAAGACTTTTGGTGATCTACAACCATCAGTGGTGTGCAATTGATGTGTCAATCAAAACAATCAGATTATCCCAGATGAAGATATTCACCCCATGACACAAAACATTGATTGCTTCTAAGTTGTCATCTGTCAACTTTCCATAATCTGATAGTTAAAGATCTCTCAGATCACAACCTAAATAAAGAAGCATTTCGTTAACATTGATAATCTCTGCAATCGATAGTACTTTCAACATGTGCATCTTCTTTAGCGCAGATCAAGTCTTGAAGATTTCTAGGTGATTGTTTACATGTATTTCGCGTTTATTTAACAGGTGGATTCAAAAAACCTCGTGAATTAACTTGGGTTACGGGTGTAATTCTAGCCGTATTAACCGTATCTTTCGGTGTAACCGGTTATTCTTTGCCCTGG
>MU228495.1:1286107-1310969 GCA_018584345.1 Thuja plicata | reverse complement strand
AACGAAGAAGGACCTTATCCAGTCCTTAGCAATTAGGCTTTTCTTGTCTCTGAATCAGGAGTAAAAGGTACAAGATTCATTTAGACATTTCAAGCATTGTGATTCATACAAGAAAAATCCCTAACACACTCTATTGCCCTACAGGATGTAAGAGAACAAGAGAGTCGAGAAGACGGTCGTCAACAAATGCAACGGTACTAGGAGAGGAGCTGAAGGGAAGAGGAGCGGGATGAAAGACGTAAATGTGAGCGCATCCTCAACCCTTTCGAGAGGGATAATTGATGCCCTAACATTAAATAAGGATAGAAAACGCATCCCCAAGTTATATGAAAACAAGAAGTCTTTCCAGATAGCACTACGATTGGAAGAACAAGCAGAACATAGGCGAAGGCTACGGAGGATTGCGGTGGAAGCCACTGAGGGAAGTAGAAACACAAAAGGTCTACTGGAAGCGTACACAGAAGGGTTACCTAAAGTAAACATAGAAAGTATGAAAGATACAGATTGGGGCTTGTTGCCAGCGAAGAGGCTGCGGTTGGTGACAGAGTACACGAGTTAATAGAGAATACTCGACTCCACTTGGGACACTTAACCCTCACTTTGGAGGGAATTAGGGACAGTCAAGAGTGGGACCAGAGACCCAAAGGGAAATAGAGGAGACCGAGGACAAAGACGTAGGAGATACCAGTGCAACCGAGAGGACTCAGGGGCACGGTGATCAAAACAATTGTTCGGTTCCACTATACCAAATTCGGGAGTTCACATTGGACCGAGGATAAAGAAGACCATACCAATGGCGAATAAACAAAAATTGTCAAAGTTTATAGTGGACAAAAAGGACCCTGTACGACATTGTCGCACATGTGAGACAATTTGGTCGGCCAACGGGCAGACTGACCAGGATGAATGGTTGGTGCAGTTTCTTGCAACCCTATGCGGAGTGGCCATAGACTGGTTTTCCGACATAGACCAGACAAAGGTGACCACGTGGGCCGAGTTGAAGAGACTATTTCAGAGCGAATTCAAATTGCTTTGGGATTATAACGAGATCGTGGCTGAAATCTATAGGACAAAGAAGGGAAAGAATGAGAGTGTGAGAACGTACAACCGACAACTCCACGAGTTGCTTGGAAAGATAGAGAATCAACCAACAGATGACATGAAGAAGCGTTGGTTCGTAGAGGGGTTGAAATCCTCTCTTAGAAGGAAAATGAAGATTGTTCCTCCGACATCGTACGAGGACATGTATAACAGAGCCATGGACATCGAAAGCAAGAGAAAAACCTCGTGGAAGAATAAAAAATTGTCCGATGATGATGATTCCTCTGAAGGGAGTAGCAATGACGAAGAATCTAGTAGGAAGGTACAAGCCCTCTAGAAGGATATGCACCACATGATGGAGTTTAAAGCTATGATTGGAAGCACCATCAAAGAGTGAGGGAGAATTATGGTGCATGGATTGTAAAGAAGAGGGCCACACAAAAGGCACGTGCCTAACAAAGCCTTTTGCGACATTTGCCAGGTGATGGAACACTCCACCAAGGAGTGCCCATAGAATATGAAAACAAGAAATGCACAGGTGCTCTTCACACAAGAACAACCGTCAACATTCGCACCAGCGGGCACCTCCCAATAGCAAACCAACACAACGGCATCGTTCGGTAGATACTGGAACAGTCGGGGAGGAGGGAAAAATAATAACAATAATAACAATAGTCGGATTCAGATTCAGTACGATGCTAAAGGTCGACCTATGATTCAATGCCAAGCTTGCAATCAGTGGGGGTAGTTCGCTTGAGATTGCCAGGTGGAAACTCCTCAACACTTGTGCTGATGGTGTGGTCCCGGCAACCATGAAGATGCAAATTGTCCAAAGCCGAGAGTTAACTTCTTGAACATTGATAGGTCAGAAGAAGAGGTGCTGGCGATCATGAGGGCACAAGCCAAGGCGACGTACCCAGACCCCCGTACTGAGAAAAGAGAGTACGAGAGGCAAAAGTAGACATTGAAAGGGAGATGATGGCACAACAAAGAGGAACACACGAGACGACAAGCACTTCGCTACGTTCGGAGACAGAACAAAATATCATGCGACATGATGCAGATGGAAGTGCTTGTGAGAATCAAGGACCTCTTAGAAACCATGCCACAACTGAGGACGATCATCTTGAGCACCGTAAGCGTACCTACCCGTACAACAAACCATGTAGAAGTCCACGTAAGCCCTTTGGCTTTCCCTATGCAACTGGTGGTAAATAGTAGACGACACCCCGCGGTGGTAGAGATGGGTATCTTGAGGACCATCCCGACGGATACCATTGTGGATGGAGGATCCGTGGTGAACGTGCTGCCAGAGGAGACCTTGAAGAAGTTGGGAAAGCCGACACTGTGGTCACCAACATTCAACTTGGTGAGCGCGAACCAACACATCAAGCCGATCAGAACCCTCATGGCACAATGGGTAATTATTGGTATGCAACCATTTGTTCTTGATTTCGTAGGGATTCCCCTGAAAAAGAAAGGTTATGATGCTATCCTCGGGAGGGGATGGCTCATCTCAGCGAAGGTGAACCATAATTGGACACGTAACACACTATCTATGGAAAGCGGCGGAAGGAAATTTGTCATCGACCTCCGAACTCAGATGGTGAGTGAGGAGTTGGCATCCTCGTCGGAGTCGGAATTCGAAGGAGAGTTGGCTAGAGAAGATGAAGGGAAATGGCAGATGGAAACAAATGAGGAGGGTGTTGTGGAATTAGAAGGATGTTCGAAGGATGATGCAGACTCCATGAACGACCTCTTCCATTGGCAAATGGAAGACTACTAGCTTTTCCAGCCATCGTGTGATATGTTGCAGACCGAGGAGCCAGAAGAGAATGAACTCAGATGGTGAGTGAGAAGTTGGCATCCTCGTTGGAGTTGGAATCCGAAGGAGAGTTGGCTAGAGAAGATGAAGGGAAATGGCGGATGGAACTAAATGAGGGTGTTATGGAATTAGAAGGATGATGCAGACTCCATGAACGACCTCTTCCATTGGCAGATGGAAGACTACTAGCTTTTCCAGCCATCGTGTGATATGTTGCAGATCGAGGAGGAACCAGAAGAGAATGACTTGTTCCCTCTGGAGTACGAGGAATATAATGAGGGAGAGGCCCTAGTCAATGAGACTCCCACATACTAGTTCAATGAAGATGAACCTATATGGTACTAGGAGCCCAAGCTAAAGGAAACAAACTTGGGCGACGATGAAAACCCCAAGAACATATTGTTGGGGGATGATTGGAACCCTGTGTTGAAGGTTGCTGCCTTCAAAATATTCATGGAATACAAAGACGTCTTCGCTTGGACCTACAAGGATCTGAACGGGGTGCCTCCAGAACTATGCATGCATTGCATTCCGCTTGTACCTGGAGCTCAACCGGTGCAGAAGCGACCGTACCAGATGAATAAAAATAATGCAGCACGAGTGAATGAAGAGATTGAACGAATGTTGGAGGTTGGCATTATTTTTTGTGTCCAAACCAACGAATGGGTATACCCATTGTGATCTCATTGAAGGAGGCAAACCAGATCTGTATCTGTGTGGACTTTTGGTGCCCAAATGCACTCCATATCAAGGACCCATTCCCGATACCATTCACAGGAAGCATTTTGGAGCAGGTCGCAGGCCATGAGATGTACTCCCTCATTGACAGTTTCTTAGGGTACAACCAGATATCCTTTGCGGAAGAGGATAAACTGAAGAACACATTCGTGGTTGAGGATAATGTGTACGCTACAACTGGATGCCATTCAGACTATGTAATGCTTTGACAACTTTCCAGAGGATTATCTTACACATCTTTGAGAAGATGTGCGTAGGGAATTTTAAAGCATTCCTCAACGACTCGTCCATTTACAGTGGGTAGGACACTCATCTGGCAGCCTACGAGAGTGTATGGAACATTGTCGAAGAGCTCAATTGGCACTCATTCCCAAGAAGTGCAGGTTCATAGTGCCTCAAGGGAAGTTGTTGGGACACGTATGTATGTAAGGTGGGACTCAAGGCAGACATAGACAAGGTAAGGGTGATCTTGGAGGTCGAACCCCCTACGGATGTGACCGGAGTGAAGTCTTTCCTCGGCCACATAGGGTACTAGCGAAGGTTCATTAAGAACTTCGCGCAAATCTCATACCCTTTGGATAAACTCACGAGGAAGGGCGAGCCGTACACCTAGGAGAGCGCACAGGGCAAAGCATTCGAAGAGCTGAAGGGGCGATTGGTGGGTGCCCCTATCTTGGTGTACCCAAACTGGGATAGGAGTTCCACGTTCACGTGGACGCCTCCAACTACGCCATCGGAGCCACCTTGGCTTAGGTAGGAGAGCATGGGGTGGACCATCCATTCTACTTTGTAATTAGGTTGCTCTCAAAGGCAGAAAATAATTATAGTACCATAGAGGGAGGCTTTCAGGACGGTCTACGCTGTCCAAAAGTTTCGTCACGACTTAGTTTACATTCTATGTGGACCACCAGGCACTGATGTACTTGGTCAACAAACCTATCATTCAGGGGAGGGTTAGTAGGTGGCTTCTCCTATTGCAGGAATTTACGTTCCCTATCATTGTGCGGCCGGGACGGAGCCACATGATTACCAACCAACTGTCAAAAATCAAGTCTAGAGAATTGCCTGAAGGGGTGAATGATGATTTCCTGGATGCCCACTTGTTTCAGATAGCTGCATTGCCGCCTTGGTACACCAACATTGGAGAATCTCTCAACTTAGTTTTCGAGAGACATGCCACCAGGCAAAAGGAGGAAGTTGGTCCTGAGGAGCAGGACATTCCAGTTGATAAACGACCTATACAAAATGGGGCCTGACTAGGTGTTGCAAAGGTGTGTGATGGAAGAGGAAGTTCTGGGAGTATTGAGGGAGGCACATGAAGGGCTTGCAGGCGGACACATGGTGCTTGACACCACAGCACAAAAGGTGTTGCTAGTAGGGTTGTGATGGCCCGCGTTGTACAACGACGCACAAGAGTGGGTTGTAGGATGTGATACTTGTCAAAGAGCAGGCAAACCGATGAAGAGGGACTTCATGCCCCTCAACACCTCGCATGCCCAAGAATTGTTTGAACGACGGGGATTGGATTTCATTGGACCCCTAAAAGCAAGCCGCGCATGGAGATGCCGATACATTGTCGTGGTGATCGAGTACTTGATCAAGTTTGTGGAAGCACGAGCCCTACTAGATAACTCTGCATTAAGTACAACCAAGTTTATCTATGAGCAAATCATCACGCGGTATGATATCCACATCCAACTAGCAAGCGACTATGAAGGGCACTTTGTAAATCACGTCATCAAGTTGCCCACGACAGGTTTAAAACTTTCCACTCTGTGTCGAGTCCTTTTTATTTGAGGGCGAATGGACAAGCAGAAGCAACCAACAAGATATTTGTCTCGGTGATCTATAAGTCGTGCGTAGTTGAATAGGAAGACTAGGAGGAGAAATTGCCGTTGGTGCTATGGGCCTACCGTACGACATACAAGGTGACGACTGGCCAAACGCCTTTCTAATTGATGTATGGTCAAGAGGCAGTGGTTCTAGCAGAGTTCATAGTACCTAGCCTCTGGATAGCTATTGATAATCGGTTGGGCGACATGGACTAAGGGAGTGATTGTACACCTTGAATAAGCTAGACGAACGAAGGCTAATGACCTAGTGGGCAACCGAAGCAGCCCAACAGTGTTGAAAGCTAAGGCACGACAGACATATTAGACGCATGAGATTCACTTCAAGGAAGTTGGTGTTGAAGTACAACAGTCGCAATGAGATAAAGCCGAGAAAATTCAAAGTACGCTAGCTCGGTACCTATAAAGTTCAAGAGGTCGGAGCAAATGGAGCCATAAAATTGTTAACTCTTGATGGTTGTGAGGTTCCAGATGTTGTGAATGGGTCGAAGTTGAAGTTGTACCACGAAAGAAGATGAGGGACCGACCTAGTTCAACCAAACAAGCCTAACCAGAGGTAATTTTTATATTATAGATATATATATAGATATATATATTTAGGTGAGAAAAATAGCCCTAGGAATGAAAATTCAGACTAGTGATGACGATTTACCTCTTAACATTAAAATGGAAGAAAAAGAACATTTTTAAAATTTCAAACGCTTTCAAGAAATTGGTTGGTATAATGCAAGTTTGGATTCCAGCTCGCAGTAGCTCAAACGCACACTGGCGCAGTGGTTGCATCTAGGATGGCCTTGTTCACCGAATGAAGTGAAGATCGAGTCAGAATAAGATATTAAAATTTAAAATTAAAAAAAAAAAACAAAAAAAATAAATAAAAAGAAAATGGAGAACTTAACGTATGGTGTTGGTCGGACGAACTTGACCTTACGGTGAGCCCATAGACCGTCATATGACGACATGGAAAAAAAATCTTGCTTGAACAGAAGGCCGTACGACTTATAGAGACTGTATGACATGGCCATAGGAAAATAGACATCGCCACCGTACTTGAGGGAACCAAAGAGATCGTACGGTCTAAGACATGTTTAAAAGCGAACTCTGAGGTACCAAAAAGGCCGTACAACATGGTATGGGAAATAAAGAAAATATATTATAAGACCACTGTACGACAGTAGAAAAGAAGCCACACGATCACACTAGAATCTCGGTACACAGCGCATAAGAGATTGCACCAATAGCCAAAAGAACATTGTACAGTAATAAATAATAGGTTTAGCAAGAGCCAAGACGGTGGTAGAAGGGGGATTTGAAGAAGTCGTACAACAAATTGTGGTATAGGCATCACAGAGAAAAGAGGTTGCAAGGTTTGAAAAGGAGTACCATACGCTAAGGAAGGGGAAGGCCGAAAACACCGTCCGCCCAAACATAGACGGACATAACATTTGTAGCTCGCCATAGACGGATTGGAGCCTGTACGAAAGCAAAAGAAAAGACAGTACTGTAGCCTCGGCTGCATGTGTAGGAAGATTGAACCGTACAGAAGAGATAATGTCCTAAGGTGAACCGTACGACAATCACATGAATAGAAGGGGACATATCACTATACGACAGCGCCAGAAGAGACATCCCAATGCAACGGGCCAGAAGTGGAGGCACGAAAGTACAAAGAGAAATAAATAAATAAATAAGTCCGTATGACAATTCTAGTATGAAGAGAGTGAAAGATAAAATAAAAGACCACACGCAAGAGTCAACCGAAGGCACGAAAGTACAAAGAGAAATAAATAAATAAGTCCGTATGACAATTCTAGTACGAAGAGAGTGAAAGATAAAATAAAAAGACCACACGCAATAGTCAGCCGAGGAAGCAAGGTATGCAACAAGCATTAGACGACAGAAAAAATCAGCACAGTATGACATGTCTATGGAAGGGTAAGAAATTACACTGAGACTGTACGCCCTAACTGAATTTTATTGGCATTATATTTATTGGTTTAGTACGGCAAGCAGTTAAATGGATTTGGGTAAAAGGAAGCTGGATTGGAGAAGGTAGTTACAACAGTTGCCAGGGTCACAATTAGGAAGCTCTTCAACCGTGATGAATAAAGAAAAGCAAACATTGCCATCCGGAGTAAGAATTGCATGTGATATGGAGACAGGAAAGAAAGTAAGTCCAAAGGTGCAACCTTTGAAGGAAGAAGTAACAATGCAGAATATCACATTTGAGGGATTGAATGGTGTGGAGTGTTGGACATGGTGGCAAGGAAACCCCAAATGACCACCCTCTTAAGGAAAATCTTAGGCGCGCCTAGGTACGTTGGGCTATTGAAATGCTGGTGTTTGCTGTTCGAGAGTTTGAAGGAACATTAAGAACCATGATTGAAACCTATGATAGGCATTGCCGCATATCAGTTTTCGAGTACTTGGGATGCGATCTTACAACTTCTTTTTCAACTGCAAAGTTTACATGAGTATTTGGCATTCTAGGGTCCCACGGTAAAAAGATTGATAGGACAATGAAAAAAATCACTGCTGAACATAAACAAAAGTACATAAAGATGGCTTGCCTAGGTACATTGGGCTATTGAAATGCTGGTGTTTGCTATTCGAGAGTTTGAAGGAACATTAAGAACCATGATTGAAACCTATGATAGGCATCGCCGCAAATCAGTTTTCGAGTACTTGGGATGCGATCTTACAACTTCTTTTTCAACCGCAAAGTTTACACGAGTATTTGGCATTCCAGGGTCTCACGGTAAAAAGATTGATAAGACAATGAAAAAAATCACTGTTGAACATAAACAAAAGTACATAAAGATGGCTTGCCGAGATTCGACAGAGGCGGAACGGGAGTCGTAGGTGCAGGCCAGCAAGGGCTGTAGTAGAAAAAGTCTTTTATTGCAGTTGGTGAGTGGAGGTGCCTCATTGATGTGATAAAAAGTCGACTCACATGTTCGAGTAGAGCCTCTGATATTGCACTACCCCAGATTACCCTCATGAATAGGTTTAGGAATGGTATCATTTATGACTAGGCGTCTATGCTAGCCGATAGAATGGAGGAATTCATGACTCTGCAACATAAAACATTTTACATGCCGCATTAGGCCATTGGCCTCTTCTTGGAGGCTACACAGACACAGATACCTTCAGGCCTACTCGAGTTGGAGCCACAGGGTCATGTGGAGCCCTCTCACCCTCCCATCCTTTATTGGCGACACTTGGACACCTTGGTCGTGGATGGTACTATTCTGTCCTGTCAGAAGCGGAAGCGTCATGTCATCGTCTTCGAGACAAATGGGGAGGATGGTGAGGATAGTGGACAGGAGTCAGAAGACACGTCGAGGGCTAGTAGAGGGAGTTTCAGGATGATGAGCCGAGAGTCACCTGGTGGAGGGAGAGGCATTGGACTTAGAGGTTGGAGTCGGGGGCCTTACAGGAGTCACACCCACGGGTAGTCTCACACCTTCTAAAACTATACCACCCTTGACCATCCCCACACTCTCGAGTGGCACATCGTCACAAGGGAGAGTGCTTTTTGCACCAACACTTTTATTTAGGAGCAACTAGTTGTCTTTGCCTACTTCATTTGGGATAACAGTGGCAACGTTTCAGTATCAGGCTTTGGGTAGTCGAGGGCCCCAGTTGCTATCACACCTCCCAATACGAGTTTGGATATGGCAATTGTGGCCCCACCAGTAGTGATAGAGATAGAGCCCATAGTAACAGAGTTTGCCATAGGAGTAGTCGAGCAACCAACGACCAAGATAGTAGAGGCCATGGAGGAGTTAGTAGCCCGAAGATGCCAAGAGAGGAGGTGATTGAATCACAGGTGGCCGTTGAGGTGGTCGAGATAGAGGTCATGGAGGCAGTAGGGACAAATGTGGTAGCCATGGAGCAGACGACAGGAGAGGTGGTGTAGATGGTGGCGAGTGGTACTGCGTCAGAGGCCACCATGAGCGCTTGGCTCACCCATTTCTAGCTCACGCCCATGACATCTGTTGGACCCGCAATCCTTTCACCGTGGTGGAAGGTACCATCTCAGGAGATTGTGGATCTAGAGGGAGAGAGTTCACTTGTCAGGGATTTGGAGATAGATCCCCTGCATGACATAGGCCTACAAGAGGAGTGTGAGGAAAGGATTGATGCATTCCTACAACACGTATTTGACTCACAGTGAGTCTAGTGACCTTGGCCAGTACTTGGCAGACATGGCAGTAGGCGCACAACGGATATTGGCCTCTGCTAAACTACGGACCTACAAGGCAATAGATCAGGATGTTGAGCGATTGTTGGTGTTTGCCAGAGGGGGTTGCATTCAGGAGTTCGCACGATGCTTTGAGTCCCAGGGATGGTTTGCGACGGAGGCCCTAGGGATGTTGGAGGACTGTGGCTTTCTGGTGCCTATGGTAAAGAGTTGGCTCCATTCCTTGCTGAGGATGGTTGAGCAGGCATCCGTGAGGGGTACTACGAGCTCAGACAGACCCAACACGTAGCATTAGGGGTTGAGGCCACACAGATGGCAGTAGTGACAGCTCGAGAGGAGTTGGCTACTAGACTACAGGCCGTAGAGGGGGAGTTGGCTCAGCACAGGGGTCAGTTGGCAGTGTTGGAGGCACAGTTGGCTTAGGAGAAGGTTGCTAGGGCAACTGAGAGGGCGGCGGTGACGGAGCCGCTCAAACATGAGAGGGCTGAGCAGGCGATGGAGTCTTACCTCGCTACAACTATGGAGGAGAGAGACAGGAAGGATAAGGAGATCTTGGAGGCGACATTTATGGTGAAGTCATCTTTGGAACGACAAATATTAGCAGAGAGAGACCTTAGGCTACAAATTGAGCAGGTGTACGAGTTGAGAGCACGACTGGCATCATCTACACCACCACCGACACCTTCCTCGTTAGGGATGCTCTCTCAGCCTCCACCTACTTCTTGATTTCCTTTTGTATAGTTGTATTCGCCCCCATTTTGTTGTGTCATCCGGAGACGACTTTCTTTTTGGGGGGATGATGTTGGATAATTAGTGTTTGTCGAAGGGTAGATAGTTGTGCAGCGGTTGGCACTCACGCCTCATTGACACCTCTATATATGTTCATGTATTTGTCTCTGGGTGATGTGATGGTTGTTGTCGTCATGAAACGGAAATATTGTTGGTGTCATTCTGAAACACATTGTAAGCACTTATAAGATTAATGGAAACTTATCTGTGAGTTCTCTTATATTGCTTCTATCTGTTACATTTACTTACATTCCTGCATGCATTAAACTTTACCCTACGGGGCAAACAATTTTCTTATCGTAGGTCTTTTAGAATATTCCTTTAAACTCAATGTAAATTCTCCTCTGTTGGGTCTTAGGCACTTGATATTCAGCTTTGTTTCATTTTCTACTAAGGCTTTGAATGCCTTAACTTCTCTAATGCTTCAAAGTTTTCTTTAATAAATGCTAGCCACATCATTTTAGAATAATCATTAATTAAGAACATGAAAATTACTCACCTTGCAAGCTTTTTGTCCTTGTGAGCCCCCACAAATAAGTGTGAATGAATCCCAAAGGTTTTGAATCTTTGATGTAGAATATTTTTTGGATTTGAAGCTTGTAGTTGTCTGTTTCCCATATTGACATTGTTTGCTAATGGTATTTGATGGTTTTGTTATTTTTGGCATGCCTCTTATGGCTTCTTTTCTCACGATATTTTCAACATTTAGATGTCCCATCCTCTTGTGCCAGAGCCAACACTCGTCTTCTTTCCCCGTGTAGCATTTTTCACAGTTGACCTCATTAAGAATGTAGAGACTTCAATCCTTTTTGTAGGCATAAGCTATTAATTTTCCATCTTTCATAATTGTGCATCCTCTATAATGAAATGTAAAGTTGTGCCCTTTGTCACACCTTCAACTCACACTTAGTAGATTATGCTTTAGTCCTTCAACAAATAAACCGTTTTTTGTTTTGGTTCTTTGATCGTCTTGACTGAGTATACTTTTACCTCTTATGTTTGTTGTAGCACTGTGACTGAATTTAACTGTTCCTTCATTCACCTTCAAAGCAAGGAATTTCCTCTTGCCACTAGTAATGTGAGTTAATCATTCGTTGTCAACGTACCATTGGTTTCTCTCATCTTGAGCATGTAAATTAACTTGTTCAAGCATATAACTCTCCTTTATCATTTGCTCCTTTTTCGAAACTATGTTTGGTTCATCCTCCTTGTCACGAACCTCCTCTTTTATGTTGTTTTGGTGGCATAACAATGGTACTTCTATAGAACTTAGCTATGTGTTTAAAGTTGGTACACTTATAACATATGATGTTATAACCCATTAGAGGAGTAAATGAGTTGAAGTTCCTCTTGGAAAATCCAAAATCATTTCTTATATGCTCTCTACATTCTAATGCTCTGTGACCATATTGATTGCATCAAAAACAATAGCCATAAAAAGGATAGTTTAACTTGGTAGTGTGTGGCTTTCAGGGAACGTCCATTTGAGATTGTCCTTCTTGGTTCTTTGAGATTGCAAGGCTTTTCCTCTTTCTTGTTTGGTTCCTTTTGGTTCTCTTCTTTTGTCACCTCCTTGCTTACTTCCTTTTTTGAACTTTTGAGAGCTGCGACATAATTCTTACTATCCAACTACTTTGTGGTATGTGAACTTTTGCCGTTAAAACCAAAACCACTTTTGACAAAGGGTGATACTTGTGAATTAATAAGTTCTTTTAACATTTCCAAACTCTTGTAAGACTTCATGTTTCTACTCAGCTGTTCTTTGATCCTTTCTATCTCCTTCCTTAGGGAAACAATCTCCGATTCAAGCTTCTCACATTCCAAGGTTTTTGCCTTTAGCTTTTCTTTCAAGACATCCTCAATGCGTTTGGCTTCTTTAGCTTGAGTCTTTAAATCCATAATTGTCTTCCTGGATTTTTCAGCATCCTTTTGAATTTGATCTTTCAGCTTTGAGTTTCTTTTCTTGAGTCTCTTGATTTCGTCAATAGCAATGGTAAGTTCTTTCTTAAGACCTGCTATAGTGTCCTCCTTGCTTTGAGGGTTCTCATTTTTTTTGTCTTAACATCTTGGAGCTTCTCCTTTAAGTTCCATGGCCATGAAAAGGATTTCTTCTCTTCCACTTTCCAAAAAGCTTTCATCATTTTCAGATGAGCTATTACTTCCTTGGGCATATATGCTTTTTTGGTATCTTCAAATACTCCTTGGACTTTCCTTGATTTTTCTTTTTCTTGCTGTGATGATTTTTCTTGCCTTTTCACTTATCATAATATATTTTTTCTTCTTATTGCTTTCACTTCTAACCTGTGGGCATTTTGTAGCATAATGACCTAAATTGCCACAATTAAAACATTGAAGAGTATACCTTACCTTTGCGCTTGCTGGATCTTTTATTGAATTTTTTTACAAAGTAGGTAGGCTTCTTCCAAACCTCTTCAGCTTTTGCTTGATGTTGGAACTTTGTTATTCATTTTTCTTGATGCTTTAAAAGCAGCTTCTTGCTTTGATGTTGTTCCATTCTCGGTCCTCAATTCATATGCCGTAGGAATGCCATGCAACTCGTCCATCTTCAAGGTATTCAAGTTCTTCATTTCTTCAATGGCCAAAACTTTTGCATCAAATCTCATTGGAAGAGATCTTAATATTTTTTGTAGAATAACCTCATCCTCAATCGTTTCTCCAAGGCCATGAATAGTGTTTGCAGCTTCATCTGGAGGAATTAGGCAGCAATGTTTCCTTCTTCCTTCATCTTTTGGCTTTTAAATTTCCTCTTGTAGGTTTGGAGCATTAGCCTTTTGCACCTTGTCATCTCCTTCATAAGTCTTTTGAAGCTTTTCCCATATTTCTTTTGCTGATGTGCATTGCATGACCTTGACTAATTCATTTCTGGTTAGTCCACTTAGAATTGCATTCATAGCTTTTGCATTGTTCTTGAATGCTCATTTCGACTTAATTAGTAGGTGGAGTGGATGTTGCCACATAGCCATCCACAACTACTTGCCATATATCAAGTCCACGAGCCATCAAATAGGTGTGCATCCTAAAACTCCAAAAAACATAGTTGTCTCCATCGAACAATGGAGCTTGGCTTGAGGAAAACCTTTTGTGGCTTACCATTTGTGTTTTTAAGATATTTCCTTTAAGTGTTTAGGCTTTTTCAAAGGAACCCGCTTTGTTACCAATTGAAGAAAACACACACACTTATATTGAGGGAGGGGGGTGGTGAATTAGTATAAGATCAACTTACTCAAGTTTTAAATTTAGTAATCTTAAAGCACTGAATAAGCATTCACAAAATTAAGATTTAACTAAAGAAGAGAAGATGCACACATGATTTTACTAGGAAACCCTTGCGGGAGAAAACCACGACAAAATATTGATTTGTATATATAACTTCTTACAAATTTGTAGTCTCCTACCTATAGGAGACACCAATCCCCTCCATTGAGCTCCAACTTAGCAAGAGATTCCAATCAATAAGAGGCTCTAACCTAAGTCGCAGGGTTCGCCGAATTTCATACATGAAGTTCGAAATTCCGAGAACCCTTGTAAAATCTATAAAATTCGTTCAAATTTGCCTTAAAGTTCGCACGGAACTAGAATAGGGCAGTTTTATTAAAATATATTACAAAGACGAGCGCAACAAATGGAACTGCACTCTGTAGTCTTTTGCATCGGAAAATGGAATTTGTTGACTTTGTTATTGAGCATGGTTTGAATGTTAAATGAATCACCATCGTGCATGTAGGAGGGGTTGCGTTTTGTGTTGACCAACCATCGCTCAACACACCGCAGCCTGCATTGAACAACCATCGCAGACTTGTCCCAGCTTTGCCATCATACGTTAGATCATCGATTCATTGCCGGACTGAACAGAACGGAAGGTCAGATCGAGCAAGACATTCAATCATTGAAAGCGTTAAGGGATGCGTGTTTACGTGCATGCTCAAGCGCCGAAGAGGGAAATTTATTATATTGATGTTATAATGTATTGAGATTTAATAATATTATTTTAATAAATTTTAAATTTTAATAGTATTTTATTCTATTGCGATAAATAATAATAATATTTTATTTTTAATAGTTTTAACTTAATAAGTATAGATATTTATATTAATTTAAATTTAAATATTATATTATTCTATTTCAATAAATAATAAATTTGATTATTCTATTTTATAATATAATTTAAATTCAAATTTCTTTAGCATTGTTAGACTATTTTGATAATTTAATGGATTTATTATTTATATTTTTAATTCAAATTTATATAAGACGAATTTAATGTCGAATTTTTTACTCTTGCCGAACTTGATCCGAATTTTATTGTTGCCGTACTCGTACTCGAACTCGAACTCGAACTCGAACCTTGTGACTTAGGCTCTAACCTTGGAACTCATCAAGTAGAAGGCTCCAACCTTTGAGATGTAAAATGATAATGGTATTAATGGATCTGCCCTAGATCCTTTGGAGAGCTTCAACAATTTGCCCACTATCTTTCTTGATAATCCGCTCCAAATATCTGTTCCAAAACGGTTGTAACTCTACCCGAAAACTGCACTTTTATCTGCTCTGATTTTATCATGAAGTCTGCTCGGAACTGCACTTATGTCTGCTCCAAAATCATCAATGAAGTCTGCTCTGAACTGCACTCGTGTCCGGTCCATGTCTGCAATAAATTCTGATATAATCTGCTCCAGATGTGCTCTTTTTTCTGTTCTTTACCAAAGAGATATGCAATGAATGAACGATTAATGACCTTCAAAGAACTTGTTTACATATGCCTCCAATGCCAAAGGCGTAAACTCTTCAAGAGGTCGGCCTGCTAAAACTATATATATATATATATATATATATATTTGTTTGTTTGTTTTTGATCCTCCTTGAAGGGTGTGCTAGCCATGGGGTCGGCCCTTCTTGAAAATGCATTAAAGAAAATATTTGAAAACAAATTAAAAACCTTTCTCATACCTTCATTGGTGTTTGCACCTAGGTCAGCTAAAAACAAGTTGATTTATATATTTATATCAAGGTAGATGTCATCTCTCATTGGGTAGGCGTTCTTCATAATTAATGTAAATCTTGATGGGGGGGCACTCCTTATAGTGGAACTAGTTAGGAAATAATCCTATTCACACGAACATAAAAAGCAGTTTGTACACATCTTGACGGAAACTTGCAAGACAGAGTTGGGTTTCTATTACGGCAATCCACATTGGGAGGCCCATTATAAATGCCCTAAAGCAAGCTATTCATTATAATTTCTGTTAATTTAACAGATGACAAAAATTTGCATGCTATATCCATTTGGATAATATTTTTCAGGAATCTGAAACAAAAGAAAGTAAACCAAAGCTTAGAAAGCCGATAGTTGAAATCTCAAGTAACATTAATACTCCTGATGTACAAGACATTTCAGGCAGTTCACCCAACACAGAGCATATTGAGAGTATTATGTTTTCCGTCTTCACATATCTCTGAAGTGGGCTCAAAGTATTTGCCAAGGTAGCGAAGTGTAGAAATGATCTGCCTGTCAAAAGCCTTGCTTACTGGGTTTTCTTGTGATCAAATGTTTGTGTAAATAATATTACTAATAAAAGGTTTATGTGAATAAGTTAATATGTAGAAATGGATTTGGAGTTGTTCCTGGCTTTGCAGAGCTAATTCACATATTTGAATATTTCTCATTATCCATAGATAATTTCGTTGGCATTGACAGATCACCAACTTTGCGGATCCTTGGGCTTGGACCACCAACCTTGTTGAATCATCTATCTATTTTTGTGAATATTCTCATGTTGGCCACCTGATTTAAACAAAAACATTGGGAAGGTTTTTGTCTTCAGGGGTCCTCTATATCCAGACTAAGAACAGGCAGTAATAGGAGGAATGTTAATGGAGAACAGCTTATCTTTTCAGCTAATATAGAAATGAAAAAATATATTTTTTCAAAATTTTAATCTATGGGAATCTCCAGTGCTCAGTAGCAGGAAACGGTTAAAAGGAAAAAGAAAAACATATTAGAAAAATGTCACATTTGCTGTGGAGTTAGAAAAATATGTCAAAGTTTGTCACAGGTTCATTATGGACAAACTCAGAGGCCAAACTGATCCCTGTCTGGTATCCTGCTCACAGCCGAATAGAATCTGGATCAGAAACAGATTTATCTGAACCTGGGAAGTTTCAGGGATGAATTGGCAACTTAACAGTGGTGGGAGTCATGCAATACGACCAACTACCAAGTAATTATGGCTATATGTCAATCCGCTATCCTTAAATACTCAGTCTTACTCCCACTGCAAACTGTTAATTTCAGATGTCTGGTGGAAATTTATAAAATTGGTAATAAGTTTGCTTTCAAGAAAGTTTCAAATCGGAAAAATTGTTACAGAGAAATTATGACAAATATTGATTTTCAGTTGATGATTGAAATAAACTTTAAAGTTGTTTCTTATAAATGATGGAACATCTTGATATTTAATTGGCAAAGAAATTGAGTTTTTTAGTAGAAATATGGAAAATCTTGATATTCAATTGACTTTGAAAATAAAAATGTGTTATTTAATTTAATCACAAATTTGGTTTTCAATTGATGAAGAAAATAAGTTGTGTAGAATTTATGGCAAATCTTGATCTTCAATTGATGAAGAAAATAAAATTGATTTATAGATATAATGGAAAATAACAATTTTTTAATTGACAGAAAATAAATTGTTTGCACAGGAATTATGACAAATACATACCTTGGGTGGCGAATGTTTAGAAATAAAAATAAAAAAATGGACATGCAGGATATTAGAGTTTAGAAACTAAATTTTTTTGTATGCAGGCAGCACAAAATTTTCTTTCACACAGATGCAGCACAGGCTGCCGGGAAAATTCCTGTCAATGTAGATGACATGAAGGTTGATTTAATGTCCATCAGTGGACACAAAATCTATGGCCCGAAAGGTGTCGGGGCTCTTTATATCCGGCGGAGGCCTCGTGTTCGAGTTGAGCCACAGATGAATGGTGGAGGGCAAGAGAGGGGTTTGAGAAGTGGGACAGTTCCAACACCTTTAGCTGTGGGAATGGGAGCTGCTGCTGAATTGGCTTTAAAAGAAATGACCTTTGATCAAAGGCATGTAACACAATTGCAGGACCGTTTGTTGAATGGAATTAAGGGGCAGCTGGATGGGGTTGTCCTCAATGGCAGTACAGAGCACAGGTATGGGGGCAGCTTTATGGGCTTATTATTTCCAATTGGCAAATTTTCATGAATTTCAAGATTAAATTTACCATTTTGCAAATCGTGATATGCCATTAACTTGGGTTTAAAAGAAATTGCACATGATTTTTCCCTCTAATTTAGAAGGGTAGCTTGTAGTTTTATTATTGGATCCAATCTCCCGGTTCTGCCATGTCAATTCGAATTGTATATGGCAGGCTATAAAGATAAATGTAGATTCTGAATGGAAAGCTCTTGTACTGTTTATGCAACATACTTTTAAGCTAAGTCACAGCATTTGTCGAACTTGTTACTTCATCCATGAAATTCGAATTTTGGCAAATTTTTACCATTGCCAAACTTTATCTGAATTTTATGATATTTAATATAGTATTTTTTATTTATTTAATATTTTGTTAAATTATTTAGCAATGTCAAACTATTTTGACAATTTTGTGGATATATTACTTATAGTTATATTTAAAAATAAATAAATTTATATTTCGAATTTTTACCCTTGCTGAACTTTATCCGAATTTGATGATTGCTGAACTCAAATTAAAATTCGAACCTTGTGACTTAGCTTTTAAGCCCTTTAAAGGAAAACAAAAATCTTTCAAAAACTCTGAACCCTGAAATACATTATGGCCTAATAAACAGGAAATGCAGAAAGGAAATAACTCCTGGAATATGAGCAAAGCTAAATCAGCCAAGAGGATAGCACTCTCTGAGCATGTTAATCCACATGCTGCTTAGCCCTGTTTTGATGTCTGCCTCTGAAGAATATTTTTCAGCATTGCTCTCATTGTAGCAGCTTCATTAGCAGCAACTTGGTTTTCTGTGTTATCTGCAACTGAAATCCACACCATTCCCCGTTGTAGCCACCTGAATTTGTGTTATAAATTTATGGTTTGATGGACAACTCATCCTCTAATCTAAGACTTCCTTGATGATCAAGCATTCTCTGCATGATGGTAAGGATTTCATCTTTTTCCGTGACTTCCTTAGATCTTACTGTTCTCATAATTTGAGGATTCAGATTTTGGAACAGATTCATGAACAGATCCATTGCAAATTTTGTTTTTAAGAAAGGGATAAACAGTCCCAAATACCAGTCTGGAGAGGTGCCAGAGGTACATATTCCTCACTTTCTTTTATCATCCAGTTTTTATCCACTTTTCTGTAGGCCAAAGTACAACAAATCAAATATCTAAACACACTGATATCATTCCACATTCAATAATGTTAAGTTTGCACATTGTTCTATACAGTATGGATATTTTGTGTGAACCTAAGGACATCATTCCATCCAAATTGAATTCCAGTTACTTAATTGTGTAGCTGCATCCATTCTCTCAGCTTATGCATGTTTCATCTGCAATATCCATTCCCACTGTCTATGGTGCCGATTAAATCCTCAGAACAGGACTTTTACATTTGATGAATGTCTATAACTGTCAAGCATTATTTTTGTGACAGTTGCTTTATAAATCCCTCCATGCTTGTGTATACTTGTACAGTTTTGAATGGGTAATATTACCGAGATAAAAAGTCGTATTTCTGCATTGTGGCAGACTTGTAACTTGAAGTATAATTTGTTATGTACCTAAGATTTATTAGTTTGTAAGTAAGAAAATTTGTTTAATGTTTGGAGATATATGTTTGGAGATATATATAATATGGCAACTAAGAGGCAAGTTTTAGAAGTGGAAGTAATTGAAGACAGGATAATCTGAAGTTTCCTGTATTTTATAGTAAAAACAGCCCAAAATGTGTAAGCAGACATCGATTTTAAACACCTCAGGATAAATTGGGGATTTCTTGCTCATATGTGTATTACATTTATTTTTTAACCAATCACTTAAAATGATAACCTATATCAACTTCTTGTCAATGGGGAAAGGAAGGGAATCAAACTTAAATAATTCTGCTGGCTAACAGAGGTCCCTCCTCTTGAAAGGTTCACCAATATTCTATGCTAATTCTTTTTTCTTTTTTTGATTTTCCCTGATAGGTATGCTGGGAACGTAAATATCTCTTTTGCATATGTTGAAGGGGAGAGCTTGTTAATGGGTCTCAAGGAGGTTGCAGTTTCAAGTGGTAGTGCATGCACTAGTGCAAGTTTGGAACCATCTTATGTTCTGAGGGCTTTAGGGGTTGAAGAAGATATGGCACATACGTCTATTAGATTTGGAATTGGAAGGTTTTCAACAGCAGAGGAAATTGACAGGGCAGTAAGTCTTACTGTTGATCAGGTTAAGAAACTGCGGGAAATGAGCCCACTCTGGGAAATGGTACAGGAGGGAATTGATATTAAGAACATTCAATGGGCACAGCACTGATTATGTTATATAAATCAGGGTATATCTTCAGCTGATGGGTCTGGATTATGAATGCTCTCAAGTTCGTGAGGTGCAAAAGAATGTTTGAATTTTAAAGCCTTCTCAGGTGCCCTCCTCTAATAATTTGCAGGCCTCATATAGATATTAAGAACATTCAATGGGCACAGCACTGATTATGTTTTATAAATCAGGGTATATCTTCAGCTGATGGGTCTGGATTATGAATGCTCTCAAGTTCGTGAGGTGCAAAAGAATGTTTGAATTTTAAAGCCTTCTCAGGTTCCCTCCTCTAATAATTTGCAGGCCTCATATAGATATGTCTGTTCATCTTAATGTAAATTAATAAGTTTTGTTGGTAATATTATGTACAATATGCTGGTGAATTGTATTTTTAATTTTTTAGTTTTTTCAGTCTATTATATATTCCCCTTTTTCGTATTTGAACTGTGCCTAGTAGTTTGCTTCATGCTATCCAGCCTTTATTTGTACCTTGTGCGCTTTGTGAAATTATTTCTGCTTACATATTCTTCACAGGCAAATTTGGAAATCATCAATCGTGCAATAATCATGCAGAACTCTTTATGCTTATAGATGTGGCTTATTCGTGAACACTCTGAAAGGTATCAATGTTGACAATTTATGTATAATATTTTCAACAGAATACAGGTCAGAGAGATTAAAACATGAAATTTTATGTTGCCATATGGGAAGTGCATGATTGGAAGTTGATTGAGAGAGCCTCCACAAAGTTTGTTCTTGGGATCGAGGAAGCCCTTCATATTATTTGCCTACATCCCACCTGCGAACATCCATTGTATTTTTGATTTAAGATATTTCTGTGCAATGAGCCATCTTTAATAATATATAAATGCGCTGTCATGGGCTATTCCAGCCAAACAAGAATCCCTCCACCTAGACGGGATCATTTCTCTGTGACTTACATGTTTGATGTGTAGTTCTATATCATATCTTGGGGTAAGTTCTGTGTTTTTATAAACAATTGCTTCACAGAATTGTAAGTATCAAGAAACTGCAAAGAATCTTTTATTACATATGTTCCGCCAATGGCAAGGGACATTATATTAAAGAAAAGGGAGAATTTAAAAAATATAAAAAATTTCAAATATTCATACGAAAACCTTGATATTAGTCTTTTATTATATACATTAGAGAACCTTAATACCTAATATTAGAGTTGAATTGAGGTTACACGTGAGAGAAACAAATTAACAATAAAATAGTTGTAAAGCTGAAGTTTCAACTACAAAATGTCAAAAACACAGAGAATGCAGCTGTCCCTAATTAGCATATGGTAACATTGCATCAAAATTGGTGTTTTGAGTTTGAGTCATTGCCTATACGGAGGGTTTGCCTCATCCAATCGCATCTTTGGTCAGCAGAATTTTGGGTTGTGGAGATTGAGAAATGCTAGATACCGTGTTTTAAGGTAGATTCTTCATCACTATACAATGATACATCTTCCAAGGGCTCTCATGAGCCTTTATTTCATCTCATCATCAGTAGATATACTCTCTCTGGCCTTGTTCCATATCATTTGAATTTTAGATTGTAAACTACCATACAAAGTGAGGTGTTTATGGAGATTCATTACTACGTAGTGATGGGCTTAATATGTACCTTATAAAATTCAAAATTAGAACTTTTGACATAAATGACTTGCTTCAGTTATTTAAGCATGTTGTCGAATGTTTCCTAAATCTCATAAAGGGTAGAAGAGTTTGTATGAGCATACCTTATGACTTGCACAACAAATGAGATGGAGGATTAAATATATTAATAAAAGAATGAAACCATTTACAAGTCAGAAACTCAAGAACAATAAAATAAAAAATTTAATAGTAACAGCAATATTTCACACTTTTTCTTTCTGGGTTTGTCTTTAGCTATCTATACCGCTTTGAATTAACCACTCATGAACTAAGATAACCACCATGAACCAAGGAGTGTTTTTGTTTGTTGTATTATACTTTTTTTTTTTGTATTGTAAAAGATTTGAATTCTGCATCATTTAGATGCTTACAACATGGATTTGCCATTACACTAGATGTCTTTTGACATTGTATTGTACATTTGGTGTAGTTTCTTGTGAAAAATCAAAGCACCCAAAATATTTCATAAAATTTCGAGAATTCATGGACAGGGTATGGGTGTTTCCCATCGTCTCTACACCCGTGAAAGGTCCCATATAGCGGATGTGGCCAATTTTGTGCGGACTTCTTGTTGGGTTACATAGACTATTACTCATTGTATAGTAAGCTCTGTCGTAAATAATGGTTAGGATTTTTATTCATTTATAGTAAGTCCTGAAGATAGAAGATTTAGCTCAAACCTGATTATTCTGATAGCTGCAATGGACTATAGTGTATTTAATATAATGAAATGCAATCGCCCAAGTCTAGTATAAATGTGGGAAAGAAATCTGCAATCTTAGAAAATAAGGACTGCAAATGGATGCAAACAAATCACGTGAAACAATGTCTTAAAGACTCAAACTAAGAGGGATTTTAACGTAACGTAATAGCTTGCGAAGAGGGTTTTTAATTATAATGTATCCGGGCTCTTGCTGATGGGCTATGTAAATCTTAAGTTGCTGGCTGTTATTTCTATGGTTATGTTCAAAGTGACATGCCCTAATATAACCACAAGGTTCAAAATTTTATAACTAATTAAATTAATTATGGTCAGAAAATTTTAAACTATTTAATTTTTTCCTTACCTGCATGCATAATTTTTTGGTTGAGATTTAGTGCTGGAATGAACCAGCCTGTATACAAATGATTGAATGAATGAATGAAGGATTTTAATAACGTCCACGAAGCTGAAGCAGGCTACGGGACCCACCAGTCGACAGCGATCCTAATCTAATTGTAGCTCTTTGAGTAGATCTTCTCTTCTTTGATGGATTTTGATGATTAGGTTTGCGGTCTTGTCCAGCTGCTTTTCTTCAAAGAGGTGGCTCATTTCGCTGGTGTCTAACATTTCTGAGTATTCGGATCTTATATCACTGTATGCTGGGCACTCCATGACGAAGTGGTGTTCAGTATCTATAGCTCTCGTGTCACAAAATAGGCAGATCCTATTATCCCATTCTTCTTTTGGCACTTTCCATCTACCTGTCTCGCATCTCAACCGATGAGAGCTAGTTCTAAGCTGGGCAATAATCCATCTTTCAGTTATCTTACTTTGTGTGGCTGAATGAGTAAGGTACATATTTGTCTATAACCAAGACGTGCACCTCCTGCACTCTCTTGTTGATTGATTTGAGAGAAGACACGACTAACAAATTCATGGAAATTTAAGGACAACAATATGATTAATCACCACATACCAACTTTTATATCTCTAAAACATTGTTTCATTTTTCCATACACTTGTCTTAGATGTATTTCTATATTCTTTACCATTTATTTTCTTATTTTTGACATTGTTAGGCACAATTTTGGCCAAAATTGATATTCCAATGTTTTTCATGCATTACATTGCTTTTAACATGGCTTTAGACTTTTCTCATTTCCTAAATTCTCTTAATAAGGGGTTCCACTAATTATATGTTTCCCATTCACCTTTCAAAACCAAGTTGGCCCTTTTGGGTTGTTTAATACAATAATATTTGAGTCACAAACTATAAATGGCCTACATAAGATGGAGGCATAATATAATTTGATATACATAAAAGATAATGTGAGGGAATCCTTTTAAGGGACATTTTGCCATGAATTGCCTTGGTTGATTGCCCTTTATGTTATCAAAGTCATTCTCATTATTGATGAAGTCATGAATGCTACATAAAGTGAAAAGTTTCTTTGTAAAATTCAACCAAATATTTGTATTCCTCTTGAAAAACGTAGTATTCAACAAGCATCTCTTTTCAAGTTTGTATAGATAATTTAGAACCTTAGAAAGTTTTACTATTAAAGAGTTAGTAACAATGTCTAAGAAAGTTCACACCTTGTTGTAGAAGTGAAATGTAGAAGATGCTAGTGTGTTATAAAATGTTGAATCCATGTGAAGTGTTCCTAGGCTAGTTAAACTCATCTAAGTCATACCAAAATAATAAAAATTAACACAACCAAAATTTCCAAGCCAACCTTTATTATGTTATTTGATGATGCAAGATTCTCATGGACATTGAATAAAGAATGAGATTTATTAAACTATAGAGGAGGATTGAAAAAGTTGAGTCGCCATCATAATCTAACTAAACCTTGCAAACTACTTTTACATATTCTTTGATTATGCCACAAAAACTTTGTTAGGCAACCATCAAGATAACTTCATTATGAGCATGTCATTCTTGGGTTCAATATCGCTCCACATGATGAATTTGTGCCTTTTCAAGTGTGTTTTTTATACATCGATTGAACATCTCTTTCTTTTACACTTCTCATTGTTAAGAAACGTAGATCTGAAGATACTGTAAGAACTAAGATGCTGTAGAATACAATTGCCGTTGTTATTGATTGATTCTACAAAGTATAGTAACTATATATATTGAATCGAAAGATGTCAAGTATGAGCAGTCATAACTTATCATATGTGATAAGTCATGACTGTTTGTATTTAAACAAAGTATTAACATATAGTTTACGGATTACTTAGCATAATGACCACACGGTAGATAATGAAATGGGACAGTCACGATACTATCGTGACTGTCATATATGAACAGTCACGATATTATCATGACTATCACATATGCCAGTCACGATATGTATCGCGACTCCCGTTAATGAATACGGTAAAATACTTGACCGCTTTGGACAGTCGATTCAATATTAGTTATTACGTGATATATATATGTGTGTGTGTGTGTGTATCATGATTTGTTTGATATATCATATTAAT
>MU228495.1:1222035-1262349 GCA_018584345.1 Thuja plicata | reverse complement strand
TTATGTACATCTGTGAAAGTTTGTCTGATGGAAGGTAGACAGTTTGTTAAAGATCTGAAAAGAGATGATATTTGTTATGCTTTGATTCCTAACAAACCAAGTAAGAATGCAGAAGATGACATACCTGTAGAAGTTGAGAAGTTGCTGACTGAATACAAAGAAATCATTTCAGATAATGCACCTGATGGTTTGCCACCAATCAGAGATATCAGTCATTGTATGGATCTAATTCCTAGAGCTAGTTTACCAAACAAGGCACCTCATCGGTTAACATCGATGGAAAATGAAGAGCTTAACTGACAAGTTCATGAATTGTTGAACAAAGGCTTAATCAGAGAAACTTTAAGTCCCTGTGCAGTACCTGCTATGTTGGCACTTAAGAAGAATGGAGAATGGAGAATGTGCATTGATTTCAGAGCAATAAACAAAATCACAGTCAAGTATAGGTTTCCTATACCAAGAATGGATGACAATGGATTGCCTGAGTGGAGCAAAGTATTTCACCAAAATTTATTTAAAGAGTGGATATCATTAGATCAGAATTAGAGAAGGAGATGAGTGGAAGAATACTTTCAAGACAAAAGAAGGTTTGTATGAGTGGTTGGTTATGCCTTTTGGTTTAACTAATGCACCCAGTACATTTATGAGGCTGATGAATGAAGATCTAAAAAAATTATTGAATAAGTGTGTGATTGTATATTTGGATGATATTCTGATATTCAGTAAAACCATAGAAGAACATTTGATACATATAAGACAAGTGTTACAGAGATTAAAAGAAGAAAAGTTGTTGATAAATCTGAAGAAATATTCCTTCATAAAAGAAGAGCTTGTGTATTTGGGTTTTGTGATTTCCGCTGATGGTTTGAAGATGGATCCAGAAAAGGTTGAAGCTATATTGAATTGGCCTACACCTGAGAATGTTACAGAGGTAAGATCATTTCATGGATTGGCAAGTTTTTGTAGAAAATTTATCAAAAATTTTAGTTCTATTTGCAATGCTATGACTGAGATAATGAGAGGAGACAAAAGTGAATTCAAATGGACACATGGAGCTGATAAGAGTTTTGAAGCTTTGAAGTTGAAGGTTGCTGAATTACCTATGCTAGCCTTACTTGATTTCAATAAGGTATTTCAAGTTGAATGTGATGCAAGTGGAAGTGCGATTGGAGCTGTATTGACTCAAGAAGGTAAACATGTTGCTTTCTTTAGTGAAAAGTTGAATGATGCAAGGAGAAAATATTCTATCTATGATCAATAATTCTATGCTATTGTGCAAGCCATGAAGAAATGAAGGCATTACTTGATGCCAAATGAATTTGTGTTGTATACTGATCATAAGGCTTTACAGTATTTGGGTAGTCAAAACAAGTTGAATCAGAGACATATGAAATGGGTAGAGTATTTGCAGAGCTTTACATTTGTGATTAAGCATAAGAGTGGAGTTTCTAATAGAGTTGCTGATGCATTGAGTAGAAGAAGATCTTTGTTGACTGAAATGAGAATTGAAGTTCTTGGTTTTGATGACATGAAGCATTTGTATGAAGATGATCCTGATTTTTTAGAGCAGTGGAGAGTGTGCAGAGCACCTAACTCAAATCAATCAAGTAAGTATGAAGACTATTTCATTTAGGAAGATATGTTGTTTAAAGGTATTCAGTTGTGCATACCGAGAGGTTCAATGAGAACTAATTTGATAAAAGAGAAACATAGTAGTGGATTGGCTGGACACTTTGGCATTGATAAAACATTGCGTTTGCTAAAGGAGAGGTGTTTTTGGCCTCAGTTGTATAAGGATGTTCAAAAATTTGTGAAAAGTTGTGGAGTCTGTCAAGTTGCAAAAGGAGTAAGTCATAATACTGGTTTGTATACACCGATATTTTTTCCTGAGAAACCTTGGACTGATATCAGCATGGATTTTGTTCTTGGACTTCGGAGGACAACAAGAGGTAATGATTCCATATTTGTTGTTGTGGATAGATTTTTTGAAATGACACATTTCATACCATGTAAGAAAACATCAGATGCAGTACACATAGCAGATCTTTCTTTAAGGAGATTGTCAGATTGCATGGATTACCAAAGAGTATCATCTCTGACAGAGACAATAAGTTTGTAAGATATTTTTGGAAAACACTTTGGAAGAAGTTGGATACTGAGTTGAAATTTAGTTCTACATTTCACCCATAGACTGATGGACAAACATAAGTTGTAAACATAAGTTTGGGTAACTTGTTGAGATGTTTAGTTGGAGACACACCGAGCAATTGGGATTTGATGTTTTGGCATAAGCAGAGTTTGCATGCAGTAGTTCAGTAAACATAAGCACTGGAATGACACCTTTTGAGATTGTTCATGGCACACAACCAAGAGGTATATCAGATTTGAGAAACATTGTTAGTGAAGAGAAAAGAAGTGTTGAAGCAGAGAAATTTGTAGAATTTATGAAGACATTGCATGAGGATGTGAAGCAAAAGCTAGAGAAAAGTAATCAGAAATATAAAGATGATGCAGGCAGATCAAGAAGACATAAGACATTTGAAGTTGGTGATGCTGTGAGGGTTCATTTGAAGAAAGGAAGATTTCGTATTGGAACATATGGGAAATTGAAGATGAAGAAATTTGGTCCTTGTAAAATACTGAGAAGATTTGACAGTGGAAATGCTTATGAAGTTGAATTACCGGATGACATGGATATATCACCTATATTCAATATTTCAGACTTGTATGAATATCATGAACCTGATGAAGAAGTGACAGTACCAAGTGATTATCCTAAGAAGAAGATAGAGGAAGTTGAGAAGATCTTGAAACAAAGAGTTGGCAGAAGTACAAGAGGAAAGGAATACATGAAATATCTGGTAAAGTGGAAAAATAGACCGATTGAGGACTCATCTTGGATTTCTCAATCTAAGTTAGATTTATTTCAGGTTGGACTTGATACATGATTTGGGGAATCATTTCTTTTCTACCCCAGGTGTCTGGTGCAGGAGCATCTTGGGTCCTTGGTAATCGTGCTCAACCAAAAAGAAGTTTACTTATGTTTTCTTGTCATTTTGTTGTCTCTCAGGTTCTGGCTTTACCGACGGGTCTTGGTGATTTCTTTTCCCGACGAGTTTTGGTGATGCCTTACCGACAGTTTTCTCTGTTGCTCGGGTATGCTATACCAATGGTTTTCTGATTTTCGGTGATGTGTTCCCGACGTGTGTTTTCCTGATCTGGCCGACTTCTACACTTAATTTCCATGGCTAAATTAATATGAGGTCTCTCATTGGGATCTGTGTGGACCTAAATCTGGGTCTCACCTTTGTATTTGAGCGCCGACTACTTTGTTGGACTTTTGTATTTATTCTTTTGTATGTTCTTAGTTTAGGGAGCCTTAGAGAAAGAAGGAAAAGGTTAAGATATTGAAGATATGAGATCTTTGTGGTAAGAAGATCAGATTGTAATACATTTCTTTGTATATGGCTGTAACCAGGAAGGCCTTACAACCTGACATGTATTAAGTTTGATCAATTAATGATAAGATTACTGCATTTCTCTTCTCTCACTATGTTGTGTTGTTAATTCTGCATTGTATTTGCAAGCAAGATGGTTTTGGGTGTGCCCTAGGCCCTGTCATCGTCTTCCCTTGCGTCATTTTGCATATAACAATTTAGTGAATATGAGTACATGGAAGACACCATTTGAGATAGTTATTGGCATGAATCCTAAAGGAGTATCAGAATTAAAGGACATGAATCAAGAGATTAGGAAAAGTGCAGAAGGAGAGGAATTTGCATAAGTCATGAAGTCATTGCATGATGAAGTTAGACAACATTTGGAGAAGATGAACCATAAGTATAAGGAGAGAGAAGATATGAAGTGGAGACAAGGAATTTTTAGTAGGAGATGAGATGAAGGTTTATTTGAAGAAGCGTATAATTCCAGTTTGAATATAACAAGATGAAGATGAGGAAGTTTGGACCATGTAAAATCTTAAGGAGATTTGATTCAAGGAATTCTTATGAAGTAGAGTTACTAGATGACATGGAGATATCACCTATATTCAATGTTGCAGATCTGTATGAGTATCATGAATCAGAATTTTTTGAAGGGGATGGATCATATGTTGAGCAATAGTATCCTAAGAAGTAGGTGCATGAGATAGAGGAGATTTTGGATAGCCAAAATAATAGAAGTACAAGAGGTAGAAAATATAAGGAGTATCTTGTGAAATGAAAAGATAGAACATCTGAATATTCTTCATGGATTTCTCAGGTCGAGGTTGACCATCTTGCTTTTCCTTTAGCCCTAGAAAAGTGAGAGGCTCACTTTTCAATAACCCCAGTTGTTTGATGGAGGAGTATCTTGGGCTCTTAGCAATCTTGCATCAACCAAAAAATATTTTATTTCCTATTTTCCAGTTTACCAGTTGTTGAGTTTCCTTCAACATTCTTTCAGTTTGGATCAGTTGTTGTTGCACACCTCAAGGAGTATTTCTGGCATTACATTTTACCTTCACCTAGGTTCACACCTTGATTGGTTTCTTTGCATATGAGATATCTTGGATTTTTGGCATGACATCTCTGTTCTTGATGTTTCACGACTAGTTTGTGTTTTCTGATCTCATGAAGGATTTTCCCGATCGAGGAAGCTTCATGACTCATATCTTGATGATTCTAAATCCATGGATGACCTACTTGTGGGTTTTATGGTCACGTTTTATCTATTTGTGGGTGATTCTTATGATTTGGGTCCTGCCCTATATTGTAATACATTTTTATGTCCTTGGAGAATGTAATCTTTCTCAGACTGACCTGATGCTTGTGAAGGCTTCATAAGCTCATGTAATTGATCCCTTAGGGACATAGACGAAGAAGTAGAACTGTTGTAGTAGATCTAGTTAGCGTGAGGTTATGAAAGATAGTATAAAAATATAACCTATAAAAGGTTCTAAAGCAAACCTGTATGCCTAGAATGTAAGACTACATGTTGCAGGCCCATTATACTTGATTTTATGATAATAAGAAGTCTGATCTGGCATATCTCAATTATTCTGTATTGCTTCCGTTGTGTGACTCTTGCTGTAATAATCAGAATAACTTCGTTGAAGTTCCTCATGCCCTTGGCTGCACCATTTAGTCAATTTAGGTCTTAGAGGATCCATTGGGATCATTTCCAATGGTTCAAGTTGTGTAAATAGGCCTAGGAATTCAAATTTTGATTTTCTTGCCAAAACGTAAATTTTAATTTTCTAGGTCATTTTTGGTTTGTTGAAGGTTGGGGTTTGTTTCTCAGTCTTATTTTTTGATTCTTTAAGTACAATAAGGTCTTAAAATACCACGAAAGACATGTAAGGTCTTTTCTGATGTTTTTAATTGAATTGTACGTGGAAAAGTGGATATCTTTATGAGTTGTTTTGAAAAAGGACATTACGTTTTTTCTAAAAGGCATGTAATTTTAATGGATAACTGTTCTTGAAATGTTTCTTGATGTGAATGAATGAAATAACACCCTCCAAAAAGTTGTGAAGGAGTTTTTGATGGAAAAACCGTGTTTTGACATTTTTATAGCAATTGTTCTATGATACCAGACTGAGTTTTGATTTGTGCGGTCTTGTACGGATTAGAAAAGGCCTCAAAATGATTGTAAAATTTATTCTTATGAATTAATAATCAAACTCAATTTGTTTGAAGTGGTTTCATTATGTTTTGTTCAAATTATGACCAAAACACAACAAGTTGCCCGGTCATAAAAATAGGGTTTCCAATGAGAGAAAATAATCATAATATTTAGTTGTACCATTGAAAAATAATATAATTTGGTGAAAACCTTCATTAGGTTTCTTCCTAGGTGTCCACCAAAGTAAAAGTATTAATTCAATCATATGTGAAAGTTATGTAGGTTTGAGTGTGTTTATTTAATGAAAAAGTTGCCAAAACCCTAGTGAGTAGAGGGTTTGGTGCAAAACATTTAATCTTTTGATTTTATTCCAGGAGGGTGAGGATTTTTAGAATCCAATTTGAGTGTGTGAGGGTTTGAGAAGCCTAGTTAGGCATAATATTGTGTGAATAGCCAATTAGGCCATCCTAGAGAATGGAACCCAAGTAAAAGTTGTAAGAAATCTTGGAAGGTAGGGTTGTAAAGTTTTGAATCTCATTTATTTCTCATAGTTATTTATCCTTTGAATCATTATTGGTAGTAGTGACATTAAAATAAATAAAGACAATAAGAACAAAAATTAAGAAGGTGAAAGATGCCTACACGCATTAATATAGTTGAAAGGGTAGCAGTAAGAATAGCCACAAGTTGGGAGAAGCCCTTGCTAGTGAAATTAGGAATTGAGAATCAGTTTGGTTGCAAGACTCGCTGTAGTGGAAGATAACCAAAGAAGAGGAGTGGTTACAAATAATATGAGTGACCAAGAGGAAACTATGGATGAAGCATATCTATTACAAGAAGAACCTCAAGAAGTGACGAATCTTGATGAGTGTAGGGTGGAAAGATCATTAAAGGTAGTAAAGGGTGACGGAACTAAGGTGAAAATATAACTTCCAATATATGCAAGTAGTTTGAATGGCATATAACTCCTTGGTAGGATAGAGGAGTTGGACAAGTACTTTGAGTTTGAGGAGGTACCTGAAGACAAGTAAAGTTGAACATGAGCAAGTTGAGAGGTCATAGATCCCTATAGTGGGAACATGTTCAGGAAGAAATAAGATATAAAGGAAAAACCATGATTAATTCTTTGGATAGGATGGTTTCCAAGTCAAGTATCAGATCAAGAAACATGGAGGATGAGACTGATAAGGTTGCAAGATATCTTAATGGATTGAAGTACAACTTGCAAGATTTGATGATCCTTACAAGTCATTGGACACTTGAAGAATGCTACCAAATACCCTTAAAGGATGAAGAAAAGCTAATTAGGAAGCAAGAAAAAAATATAGGTAGAGGAAGGACTTTTAGAGGTGGAGGTTGATATGTTGGTAGATGAAAATCATAAATAAATCAAAACTATGAATCAAGCACCTCACACGAACAAGCAACATGTTTAAGAGGAGGTTTTAGAGGAAGAAGGTCTAACTTTAGGGCTAGATTTGGACAAAGAGGAGGATTTATTGGTTTCACAGGTAAATGCTAAGTGTGTCTGATCTTTCTAATTCTGATATGGTGGCTCTACAACCTATTCTTGTGCACAAAAAAATAGGGGGAAAGGTTGTATAAAGGGGTTTTACTTGGTCAAACCCTTGTTTATGAATCAACCTTGAAAATGGAAAAAGATTGCATAAAGGAAAGTATGTAACAAGGCAAATGGTAGATGTACCTTGCATAAACCCTCATAGAAGGATGTATAAATCTCTCATACCCATGAAGATTTTTGAAATGTTCTTGAAATCCAAAGAGTTGACCTTGGAATGTGATTTTGAATCAAGGATTCCCTCACAAATGCATAGATCTATGAATTCCACTCCTAGATCTTGAATGCTGGTATGCCTGAAAATCATTTGTAATGGAGAGAGAAGGATAATGAAGGAAGAATCTTCTTGCTTGATTTAGAATTCCTCTACTTGGCCATCATGGGAGAGAAACTTGCATCAATTGGAGAAGATTTCCTTTGACTTGAAAATTGGAGACTTGGAGATATTGATCTTAGATGCTTTCCTTCAAATCTCGAATCCAAATGCTCAATTGCTCTTGGTTTCTTGAAAATTTTGATAACTTGATTTCCAAATGCTTTAGTATGGTTATGATATGAAAAATGAGGAGAGATAAGGTATTTTTATACTTAGCCCAAAATTTTTGGATTCATAATTGATCTAGGTTGACCATAAAATCAAAACTCCTTCTAGTACCTTGATATCGGGCCCTGGGCCAAATTAGGGCTCCAATTGCCTAGGACAAAATGTCATTGGAATTCTGTACCCTGGGAAATGGGCTAGAATTTGGAGGGGATGTTGGGATAGATGAAAAGAAACAGGGGAGAAAGGACAAGTTTCTAGGGTCAAGCATAACATACATTCAGACCTCAAAATCACCAAAATGGGGTGTAATAGGTCCCAGTAAAGTATCCAATTATGAGGGATAAATTTTTAGGATGATATATTTATCCCTCACTTCAGCGAGAGTATGAGATAAGTTCACGCTGATGGTAAAGTAGATCAATGCATAAGAACAATCTTATCAAGGTCAAGGAGACAAAGAAACATCAAGCCTCCAAGTGACTTAAGTGCTCATCAAATCCAAAACCAAGATAATAGAGGTATCGCAGAGAGAGAGAGAGAGAGAGAGAGAGAGAGAGAGAGAGAGAGAGAGAGAGTATGGAACACACAAAGAGAAAGCATTGCAAAAGATGACATTGAAAGTCTAGCAAGTTGTGTTATGCTAGTCAACCTATCAAAGAGGATCCGTTATTAAGGAAATAATTTCCTTTGTTAAGGGATCTAATAAGGGTGATCAACCATAAGGAAATCATTTTTTCCATAGGGATCAATACATGAAGATCAACCCTTAAGGGATTTATGGCTTTAACAGACCATACACGGGTCCACAAGAAATGTTTCCACTATGAGATGACCCCAAGAAAGGACAAATCAAGGGAAATGAACACATGACAAAGAACAAAAAAGGGATCTACTAACTCTAGGGTCATTATGATCATATGATAACACATGAGATATTATATCAAAATGAAATGTCATCATTCCTCAAAGGTAGAAAAAATACAAATACAATAGAAGAATGTCATGTAAGAGTTACAAAGAAGAGTCTGTTTGGGATGACATTAGAGATACCAAAAATAATAGGTAGCTACCTCTTTGCGCCATCCCCAATTAGACAAAACAAAGGAACATTTATGAACAATGGAACATGCACATAATAACATGTAACACCATATAAAAGAAGTGATACAAATAGAGGAATGTCATGATAGATCGATTCCTTTATCACCTTTCACCAATAGAGCAACAAAAGCCATCTAAATAAATTTAAACAATACACATGTCAAGCATCACATCACGAGTGTTATAATAATAAGAAAAAAAATGCAAATATAAACACAGAAGAGAACACAAATGACACAGAGATTTAACGTGGTTCACCCAATCCCTGGGCTACGTCCACCAACAACGAGTCCAATACTTTTATTATTATCCAGCGATTACAATCTAAAACCTGCAACTCAATACCGTCACAGGAAGCTACGAAAATCCCTCATACATTGAAATCTTGAAACCCTAAGCCCTTTTCACAAGCATATTTGACCTAACCTAATTAGGGCAAAAAAATACTCTGACTAATAGAAAAATCAATGGTCGACCCAGGACCCCACAAGAGGCTCAAATAGATATGTCTGGGGGGGAAACCACGCTGAAAGAAACTAAGTCTGATTAGGCTCCACATACATAATAGAGAGAAGAACATTACAAGAAGAAAACACAAATAATCCACCATATAAGAGGAGCTAGTAAGCAAATGTCTGTGCCCTTATCTTGGTCTGTTGTGTTTAGGGAAGGTGGGAAACACACAAGAGGATAAATATCAAGCACGTTAGATGGAATAATAGATAGTTCCAAACTAGGACCATGCTGTAAAGATAAGTCACTTTGTTCGTCACTAGGACTAAGATAATTGTTGTGAAAATATAGTTGGTAAATCATGATTAACATAAATAAGATCAAATACATCATCAGGATCATTAGCATGAATATCATTGTTAGTTGCATGAGGAACATCAAAAGCATCATCATAGGGATAATATTATACATCCAAATTAATTGTAATAGAATCCAAGATATGAATAGAATTAACATATTTATTCAATTTCATGTTTTTCAAGTTAACTTCCTTCTTTGGGCTATGCATGGGCTGATCAAAGGGAATCAAAGCATCAATCGGTTTTTTAGGTAAAGAAAGATTTTGGGAAGCTTTTTGACAGGCATTAGCATATGACCTTACAGTGGTGATCACGAGAACAATGGTTATGTTTGGTTTTACTAGAGATTTGGCTTGGATCATGATCAATCACCATCGGTCTCTTTTCTTTCTTAGGAGGAAGAACAAAAGGAACCTCACTAGGTTCAGAGATAGAATTGATAGAAATCTTGAAAGATATAGGAGGTGGAACAAAGCATATATAGGAGGTGTAGGTGGTGTAGGGGGGAGTATAGGTCCAAGACAAGGAGATGGAACATCCTTAGGATTTCTAAGTCCAAATATTTTGGATTTTTTTATTTCTGATATGATCAGAAGAGATTATCTATGCGAGATTAAGTTGGTTGAGGCATAGAAGGAAATAAGAAATCAAGGTCAATAGATTCTCGGGATATTGAAAGATGATAAAGATTATGATAAAAAATTATTATTTATCCATTTTGGGGAAATTTCAAACACTTATAGATATGAGAGGCTATAGCTTTCATGGAGGTAAGCCAAGGAAGACCAAGTTTGACTTGGAATTGATCAGAAGTTGTGATGACAACAAAGGTGACATCTGAGTTTTAACACCAACTACTACGAAAAATGTAATAGAACCATGGGTTGGATAAATGAAACCATTGCAAGTTTGGGTCATAACATGAGATTTCTCATAAAAATCACATTGCAATCATCTATTAAAAATATGCTCTTCAATTATCACATTCACCATGCAAGTAGGTTCACTAAGGACACCACGAGAATAAATAACATTAACCTTTGAAATGATGTAAAGAGGACCATTAAGTGCTTTAATTATATCACTAGGGTCTAAATGAATGAAAAAATTAGGTTTGGGTTTTGATTTAGGTTCGGTTTGATCGATAAGGTTGAAAAAATTATTGGCTTCAACACACTTGTCATCATAATCAACAACATGGGTAGAAGAAGAAAGCAAAGATTGAGTAGAATTAACATTATTGATTGAATGAGATGACAAGGGATTAGTATAGATTTGCAAGTTTTAGTTGGGAGGTGCCACATATTTTTTTCCTTGATCAGTAACACCCTCAACAAATATAGTGTTATAATCAATGAGGTCTTGAATAAAAAATTTAAAATGGAAACACTTCTCAGTATCATGTTTAGGTTGATGATGATATTTAGAAAAAAATTTGTGATCAAAGGATTTTGGAAAAGGTTTAGATGTGTCAATTGGTTTAACAAGAGGAAGTCTTAGCACTTTAGCATTAATTAATTTCAACATCACATTATGCAAAGATTCAAAAAGTTGAGTAAAATTACGAGAAGGTCTAAAAATAGATGAAGAACTTTGGGTGTTGCTGCCACTTGCTCATCAATACTATTGGATGAATTATTTATTTTGATTAAGCTCTTTGGTTTCTAAGACTTGTTAAAGTTCTGGGATGTAGCATCACTCTTATCAATCAGATCCATTGGAGTGGTGCTCTCAAACTAACTCACTTGGAGCTGATAATTATGAAGCATTGCGCATAATTGAGTAAAAGAAGAAAATTTAGAATGTAGAATATTATCTTTAATATATTTTTGTACATTAGAAATGAAAATACGTTGCATATCAATATCATGCACAAGATAAGAAATCTAAGCATGTGAATGTTTAAATCTACTAATGAAATGAACCACTTTTTATTTAACACCTTGTTTACAATGCATTAAATCAGTTAAAGAGATCTTAGGACCAATATTGTTTTGAAATTGTTGGATGAAAGCATTAGCAAGCTTTGGAAAGGCGTCAATAGAATATGGAGGCAAATAACAATACCATTGTAGGGCCTTATCTCGAAAGGTTCTAGTGAAAAAATTAGTCATGAACATATGATCATGAGAGAAATCACTACAAAAGGTTTGAAAAGTTTTGACATGGGTCAAAGGATCACCTTTACCATTATAAGTCCCAAGATGAGGAATCTCCATGTATTGAGGAATGACAAAACATATAATATCTGTAATATCTAAAAATGTATGTGTTTGTGTATATAAGAGATATTACATTTAAATATGTTTTGGGGGTAAATAAGATGCTCTCCTTCTATCCTTAGATGTGCAAATGAAAGATCCAAGTTGATTAACTCAAGAGGAAGGATCCATGCATAAATGAATCAATCATTTGGAAACAAGAATAAGGAAGGAAGATCTTCATTACCCATGTTTGATTGATTAATTTGAAATGTATTTTAGATTTAGATTGATTGATAACTTTAATTGAAATGAATAGGAGAAATGTACTAACCTTGAAATATTGCAGATCTGAAGAATGCTGTTTTCTGAAGCCTGTGTTGATTTTCTGGAAAATCCGAGACCAGATCTGGAATAGAAACACAGAGACATAAAAAATCCAAAAATATTTTTATGTTCTGAGATAGTTTCAATTTGTACCCTCAAGTCAATGTCACCATTTGCCAGAATTTTTGATTGCGCCCTAGGTCACAATCGACCTAAAAAGTCTCAGACTGAAATTCTATTTTCGGATCCCAGAAGTTTGCTGAAAAGGGTATCTGAATCTCCGTCCCGATCTACTGTTCTGAACCTATACCTGCAAGAAAAAGGGGTTTGTTGGGGGAGGGGTTTTACTTGGTCAAACCCCAGTTTTGGAATTAACCTCAAATATATAATTGAAATTGCAGAAATAAACAAAGTAAATGAAACAATTCACCTTGCTCATGTAAAAGTCCTTGTGAAGGATTCGAATCCTTGAATCCACAAGTATGGATGCACCAAGTGGATGTAGAATGTAGGATGTCTTCAATCAATTGCTTGTAGATCTTCAACACCAATGTTGAATGGGTTCTTTAATTGGAAGAGGCTTGGAGGAATGTGGATGGAGAAATCGTCAACAATAGGGCTCCATGGAGCTTGATTCCTTCAATGGCTACCAATGGATCTCCATGATGAAAATGGATGCTTGAGAAGTGCTTGAGAAATAATGAATGCTTCAATGGCTACTTGGCTTGCTTCAAATCCTTCTTCTTCACCTTTGAAATTCACTCTTCAAGTCTTTGAAGGTTCTTGCAATTATGCTTGATGATCATAGTTCATGGTTAGAGAAAATGAGAGGAGAAAGCTTCCTTTTATATGAAATTAGGGCACAATATTCTAGAGAGGCTGACATAGGAGAATAAAATTCTAATTGGACCCATGCCCCTAGAAGAGGACCTATGTTAAATATAATTTAGGATTTGTTGTCTCGAAGTTCGAAACAGCTGACCCGGAAGCGGGAATTAACTTTTTCCAAAGGCCGACATCTAGAAACCCTGAGATTCAAAAATTTGAACCCCGAGCCTAGAAAATGTTGATTGTGACCTAGGTCAAGGTCAAGGTCGACCTTGACCTAAAAAGGTTGACCTTGATCCTGGGGCCAAAGTTCCAGTTTCTCAGTTTGGGGTGCCAGAAATAGGTTGGAAAAATTAGAAATGGGGTAGAACAGGGGGATAAAGCCAGATCAAAGTCAGGAACCCATTCAAGGCGCTTGACATGACCCCAAACCACTTACCCGAAAGGCTAAACTAGTCTACCATGGAAGTGCTTCCATTTTCCGACTATACAATATCTAAGGACGAAGGGATAACAATGTCACAAGTAGGGACGTTGAACTTAGATTGGGTCATGGAAGCAATTTTTTTGTTGCAAGGAAGACACAATTTGAGCTAAACTACTAATATTAGAATCAGTAGAAAGAGTATAGAAGATAAGAGTGAAATTTTTGGAGTGTTATGAGAAATAGAAGGAACAATAGATTATGAAAAAGGAACACTATTATAAGTGGGCATTGAGGGAGGTAAAGAAACACATGGGACACTTGAAGGAATGGTTAAAATAACAGAATTAGGTCTGCTAACACATGTGTAGGGTTGAGATTTTTAATGGAAGTTGTTATGATAGGTGGATACACTAGGAATGAAGGAAGAGATAGGCATGGAGGTCTCAACACTAGAATTTGGTGGAATGAAACCTAGCTCGTGTACAATCTCTTATAGGCTTGACATTTTTATCAACGAGATGAGAGATAGTGTGCAATATATTAACACCATGCTCATCATTATGAATTATCTTCCTCAAACCCTCTACAATGGATATGACCTTGGGATTAGATTTTTATTGTCCTAACCATTGCTCAAATTTTTCAAAGTCATGGGAAAGTTTTTGAACTTGCACACGAGGGACTCTTAAGGTCTCATCTTCATCGTGAGAAGATTGGGAATAGTTTTTCTCCATAATAGGATTAATGTCATTAGGAATTATGTTGCTATCATCAATATTCCTAGGAAAAATAGAGGACACAAGATCAAAAGAACCCATAAGTCTATGAATTCTCCTAACCAGAATGTTACAAGTAGGACTCGAGGTAATGGCACTCGTGCACAAAGGAAAGAAAGGATGGATTGAATGCAATTACACGTTTTGAAAGAGATGCAAGTCAACCAAAGAAAGTAACATTTTTATATGAAAAGCACATCTAAATATCAAATTTAAAGATCTAATGTAGATCATGCAAATTAGATCTAGTTCTAACTACCAAAATGAGAAGTATGTAATGCTTACAAGGTAGATCTAAACACCAAATGAGATTTGAAATAGTACGAGTCGGGTTCACCAAAAATGTATAAAGGGAAAATGGAAGCAATGAAATAAATAGTTAAAATCGCTTCTCCTTTTCACAAATTTCACATTTCAGAAGGAAGATGCCCCACTAGGTTCAAGAGGAGACTCAAAATATAAGTGGGACAATGATCCTTCACTCAAATACATGATTGATGAAAATGATAATGATGTACAAATGTGATTAAAGTAATTAAAACACAAGTTACTAAATGTATAGTCGCAAAATGGAAGCACTTCCATGGTAGATTGGTTTAGCCTTCTGAGTAAGTGGTTTGGGGTCATGTAAAGCACCTTGAATGGGTTCCTAATCTAGACCTGGCTTTCCCCCTGTTCTGCCCCTACTTCCACTTCTTTCCAACCTGATTTTTTCATTCTGGACTGTAGATTAGAGATCTTTGACCTCAGGGTCAGGGTCGAACTCTTGGGTCTATGTTGACCTCGACCCTAACCTAGGTCAAGGTTGACCTCAACCCTGAGCTAGGTCAAGGTTGACCTCAACCTTGACCTAGGTCAAGGTTGACTTTGACCTTGACCCAGGGTTCAAATCTCGGGGTCCCACAGTTTTTGGATGTTGGTCTTTGCAAAAGTTATTTTCCCGCTTTTGGGTCGGCTATTTCAGGTTCTGAAGCAATGATTCCTAAATTATATTTAATATAGGTCCACTCCTAGGGGCATGGGTCCAATTATGATTTAATTCTCCTATGTAGGCCTCCTTAGAAGATTGTGCCCTAGTTTCATATAAAAGGAAGCCTTCTCCTCTCATTTTCTATAACAATCATCAAGTGAAAATAAGGGTGATCAAGCGATCAAATCAATCTAAGGAGCATTCTCAAATATCCTCAAGTGCAATTCAAGCAAGATAAGGAGAAATATTTGAAGCAAGCTTTCATCCATTCTAAAGCACTCAAGCATCCATTTTCATGAAGGAGATCCATTGGAGGCCATTGAAGGATTCAAGCCACATAGTGCCCTTTTGGTGATCTTTCCATCTGCCTTCTTCCAAGCCTCTTCTAATTAAAGAACCCATTCAATAATTGGTGTTGGAGATCTACAAGAAAGAGATTGAAGACATCCTACATTCCACATTCCGCACTTTGGTGCATACTTGTGGATCCACAGATTCAAATCCGCCACAAGGACTTTTACAAGCAAGGTGAATTTGTGCATTTACTTTGTTTACATTTATGCAATTTCAATTCAATTATAAGGTTAATTCCAAAATTAGGGTTTGACCAAGGCAAACCCCTCCCCCACAAAAAACAAACCTCTTTTTCTTGCAGGCACAGGTTTGGGACTGTGGATTTGGACCCAGATTTGGATACCCTTTTCGATTTTCTTTCAAGCTCCACAAACAGATTTTATGTCGAGGCTGTGCAGGTCAGGGTTGAGATTATTGGGTCAGGGGTGACATTTGTGGGTCAAGGTCGACCTTTTTTATAAGACGGTGTCGGATCCAAAAAATATTTCTAGGTTTTTTTCATCTCTGCGTTCCAGTTTTGGATCTTACTTCAAATTTTCCAAAAACATAGTACAGACCTCAAAAAATAATATTATTTGATCTGCAATACTTTAAGGTTGATTTTTCTTCTCATCCTTTTCAATTATTATAATCTATCATATCTACATTGTCAATTAACAAAATTTAAGATCTCCCTCTTTGTTTTCATTTCCAAATGGTTGATTCACGTGTGCATTAATCCCTCTTTTGGGTTGATCAACTTGGATCTTTCATTTGTGCATTTGGGGAATAAAAGAGGAATATCTTATCTTCTCCTTAATCATAATTATAACATACAATCCAAATAAATCAATTAAATGTAAAGGTTAAGGAAATACACCCCTAATCAACACATCATAAACATAACCAAGCCAAAACCTATTACATCAATTTTCTTCCTTTTACACTAAAAATTTGAAAAAAATAGACTGATTCAGGCATACCGTTAGAGTAAAAGTACATACATGGAAAGTAGAGCACAAATATGACCTGCAGGTGAAATTTGAGCTGAAAATGTTGGGGATAGGTCAAAACTCATCATGTACCAAGGGAAATATTGTGAATGATGTTCTATACTTGGAAACTTGACTAAATGTTTTTGGGTCTTTCCGACTCTATTTGATCTTTTTGTTTCCGATCTGGTGGCTCTACAACCTGTTCCTGCACAAAACAAAGTGGGGAAAATTTGTATAAAGGGGTTTTCCTTGGTCAAAATCCAATTTAGGAGTCAACCTTAAAAATGGAAAAATATTGCATAAATGAAATTATTTAAAAAGGAAAATGATATATTTAGCTTGCATAAACCGTCATGGATGGATGTAGAAATATGAGAAAGGGTACTCCCCTTATTCAACCAAACACACTCATTAACACAACAAGGAAATAAATAGAAAATTGCAAGAACATAACAATGACAATAACATAAACACTTTCTTTCTATTATCTTCAATAAAATGACATTAAAATATTCAAAAAAATAACATGCTACAGCCACATGGGAATTTTCATTACAATACTGTGCAAGACAAAGCCACAACCTACACTTCTGGAACTAAACCCTAAAACCCCCCTTAATCCCTATATAAGCAACATAATTAACCACCTTAGAATATTCTAGAAAGTAAAATTTTCTCATTTTGGTGCCTAACGGTTCAATTTCCCACCTTAAGTGATTTTTTTCTCTTCCTTTTTGTATTGAAACTTGAGTCCTAAAGGCAAAACTTCCGAAAACTATAACTTGGGAACTGTTAAGTCAATTGGCTATTATGACCCTATTTCAGAAATGCCATAAAATGCTCTACAACTTGGGCTAGCAAAATGCTAATTGATCAAAGTTTGACCTTTCAAATCCTCTAAGGCCTTCAAAACGGAGTTCAAAGTATTTGTACCACTCCACCAAAATAGAAAATTCAATATCTTAAAAACCAGACTTGATCTTTCCATGAATATTTACCAGTAGGCTTATATATCCAAAATGAACCTCCGGGGAAGCAATTAGAATAGTCCGTTCTCAAATGATCAACTTTCTAAAATAAAAATTTCCAAAAATAGTAATCATGTCCAAAGATAGCCCTTATTGAAAAGCTAGACAATATTTTGAGTGATACAAGATTGCTCTTACACCTTGGATGCTCTTGCATCAGACACCTGAGGTAATTTGAGAAGTGACCTTGTCATATCTCAGGTGTGTAGAGGAAAAATAAGGCGGGCAACCTCTTCCTTTGATAGCCATGATGAATCTTCAATAGGTTGTCCCTTCCATTTGACTAAGTACTCTTCATATTTCTTGTTTCTTGTGCTTCTACCAACATGACTATCCCGGATATCCTCTATCTCTTCTATGGTTGAAGTAGGTGCTATAATATTTCATTGTGCCTCGATTATTTCATCTTCCACACTACCTTCACGATACTCTGTCAAATTTGAAATATTAAACACAGGTGAAATGTTGAGTTCACTAGGCAACTCTACTTTATAAGCATTTCTTGAATCATGTTTCTTTAGGATTTTGCATGGTCCAAATTTCTCCATCTTCAACTTATTGTATGTTCCCACTGGAAATATCTCCTTTCTCAAATGAACCATAACTTCATCTCCAATATGAAATTCCTTATGTCTCCTTTTCTGATCTACCTTAGCCTTGTACTAAATATTTATTTTATTAATACGCTTCTTCACCTCTTCATGCAAATTCTTCAAGTGTTTTGTAAAGTCTTCACCTTCAACACTACTTTTTTTTCTCTATTGACCAACTTCCTTAATTCTGAAGCATTTCTAGGACTACTTCCATAAAGATTAAGGGAGAATAACTGATTGAAAGAACATAAAGAAGGAGAATATGCATACAAATGTTAAGAGAGAATGAACATAGAGGGAGAAAAAGATCAAATGGCTTAGAGGGAGTAAAGATTTAACATAGATGTAAAAGGGAGATTGACAGTTTTTCCATCATCAATTGATAGTGTTGCCATCAATGCCAAAGAGGGAGATTGTTACTCAACTGATGGAGATGATGATGAAGACCGAGATCAGAGGTATACATGATTGTAGAAAGGATTAGACTAGTTGTTATTTTTTCATTGATGTCAAGAAATTAATTTATGGTTCATATTGAATTTCCATATCTCTCAGGGTTGATTTAATTGGGCAATAGATAAAGATCAAACAATGATAAGTTCATCTTAAGATAATTGGTTTCTACTTTATCAAGTCGGTAAAGAAGATTGGGAAAGTCGGTAAGACTAAAGAGTTAAGTTACCGAGTAGAGAGAAGTCTATTGGTAAAGGGTTATGTAAGTCGGTCAGGACATTAAGACATTGAAGTACCAAGAAGTGCATATTAGTCACCAAACCGAGAGCTAGTTATCAAGCACAACAGATGTTAGAAACAAGGATAAGATCACATTCAATAGTGAGCCACAACGATTTGGAGGATTCCAAGAATGAAAAAGAAGTTGGTTAAAAGATCCACGCATGGAAAAATTCAAGGAAGAGATATATGGTATAGATTAAGCGGCAAAAGAGAAGGTTTTATTTCTAATAAAAGAACAAGTTTTGAGGTGACGCTGAGGTGGCTAACCAAGTTTCAAGTTCACTAAATTAGTTTAAAAAGTTAATTTAATGGCTGAGCGTGATTGAAGGAAAAACTAATCAAGGAGATTAAGAGGCAAAAATAGAGTATATTTAAAGGATGAATTCGAAGAACAAAGGGCTAGCAAGTTGAAGTGTTGAAGTGCTACGAAGTGATGTAGTGAAGAGCAAAGAAGTGATAATCTAATTCTAAGAGTAGAGATTGATGAAGTGTTGATGCCAGTAGTTAGAGAGTGCATAAGAGATGGTGCAGGAGCACCTTCCCTCCACTCTTCAAAGCAATCATCTTCCTAGTGTCTTAAAAGGATTCACCCAAGGTCCTTCATACCTAAGGGTCATCAAGATCATTTCAAGAGTTTTCAATAAGCCAACTTGTAAGGCCTAGTCACCCTTGGTGTCTTTATAAACCTTGGGCTTTGACTATGGACAATTGGCATGTTTTGTGTTTAGTATAGTCTAGGTGTTTTCTTAGGATTTTTTATCATGTTTTGTGTTAGTAATGATCCCTAGGATCTTAGACTTAGCTCTTGTTAAGGGAAAGATGCACTTTTGCAAGAAATGCAAAAAGTTGCACAAAGCAAGAAAAGTTGTTAAGCAATGTTTACAAAAAGATGCTAAAACATAATGTAATTGCCTCCCAACGGTCACAAACTCTAAAATTGGTTGGATCCATTGGGGAAGGTCTTCATAATCCCTTTCAGGCGGGTGGAAGAAGATAGGAGGATGTAATTTTGAATTTGAGAATCAATATAATTCCCTATTTTCCCTGACTTCTATCTGCAAACTGAACGTGTACGGTTTGGTACAGATTGAAAGAATCAAATGAGTGGATGAATTGGAATCTAAGATGATTTAAGGAATATATGCAATTGGTTTGAAGTTTTTCTAAGATCAGAATCAAAATTTATCAACACATCTCTCTCGGGTGCACAAAAACCCTTCCTGGATAGGCAGTTTTCAGAGATCATGCCCTAACTTGCCTTTCCACTATGGGAATTCCTTGTCCCTCAGGGAAATACAAGTAGGTCCAATGTACTATAGGATTCCAGAAGCTTGGGAGCAGGGGAATGGATCTATTATTTTTACTTGCAAGCCCTAGGCCAAGCATCTCTATGTGCTTGGTTCAGTCCAGAGAAGAATGAAGTAGCATAAACACTTCAGTGGTGGAAAAAATCAATCTAACAGTGGATTGTGATATCTAAGGGGTCCATTTAAACATTCCAAGTGGTGGCTTTCATGAGGATTTTGACTGGTGAAGACTTCTAGAACAAATCAAACCTTTTAGGCCTAATTAGGTCTATTGCAACAGTAAGCATTCAATATCTTCCTTTGTGTTTGGGAGTCTATGATTTTGGGGTTTGATATAACTTTTTAAAGGGTTTCTGGATCTAATATTTTTTCATAGGTCATTTGGGAAGTATTTAAACTAAGTCCTTAAAACTCGCTCAATAGGGCTACAAGCCAGGAAGGCTTACAAGCCAGAATTGCAGTCTAAGTTCTCAGACTCTTTTAAAAGGGTAAAAAATCATTTATTTTAGAGATCATTGGATTGTATGGAACCTTTCCATCCTCATTCAAACACTCAGGTTCCTATTTGTGTTAAAATCAAGTAATAGTCACTTCCTATTGAAGTAGACTTAGCATCCTTTAGGAGGATAGTGTATTTGATGATTGTTTGCAGGATCCTTTGAAGGTGTAGAGAACTCTCTTGATCCAATTTGGGTGTAGAGAAGACACCTAATGTCACACCACGTTAAATTTTCCTAGATAGAGGAGAGCTTTGCATCAAGGGATTTGATCAAGCAAAAGGTAGTTGTATTTTTACAGATCATTTTATACATTGTTGCTTATTTACATTTGTAACAACAAAATCTCTTAACCGAGTGGAATTAACAATCTTATTGTAAAATCCTTGAGAAAGGTGACATTCTAAAATAGTTTTCAAATCCCTCTAATCAAGCCACTCCTAATAGGGTGAAGATCTTAATGGATATGAGGTAAATCCCCTAGCAGGGTCACATATAACTATGTGTGTTGTAATCTTTAGCAAGATTGGCTTTTAACCAAGCATACTTCAGAAGAGTATTTTCATTTATGGGTGATGATTCCCATAGAGGTTTTTCCCAAATTGGGTTTCCTCGTTAAATCTGGTGTTAATTATGTTGAATGTTTCATGTGCATGTTATTTACTATTTATGCAAGTTACTGTTTGAGTTATTGAAGTTATTTGGTGATTCTGTTGCTGGAATTGTTTATGCTACCGAGTTGAATCAAACTTAAGCTTTTAAGTTTAAAGTATCATAATTTTTCTAATTCACCCCCTCTTAGTAATACAACACCTTTAATAGGGTTATTTATTCTACAGATTAAATCTTGTGGGTTTCATCCCCACTGTAGTTTTTCCCTTAACTGGGTTTCCGCAATAAAAATCATGGTGTTATGATGTTGTGGACATAAGCTTTATATTTTAGTTTACAGTTGTTTACTATATTTGGTTTATGGTTAATAAATCTTATCACCAAAGTTAAAAATAGAAGAACACTGATTCACCTACTCTCTCAATGTTCCTTAATACTAACATAAGGAACGTGGTACCTGCTAGAGGACAAATAAGAGATATGGTTGGAGGGAGTGATGAGATTTCTTAATGGCTCTTTTCTATTATATGTTTTTATGCTTTTAGAGGTTATTTTAAGAGGTTCCAAGGTAGTGATGAGGTTTAAATACCTTGTTTACATGTTTTATGTTGATTTTCTAGACAACTTCCTAAGACTGCTATAATGATCATCAACTTTTCCTCCATTCCCTTTTTGGCTAAATGATGAACCTAGTATATGGCTCATGTTGGTATGTGAAATATTAATGTTAATTATACATGTGAATGGACAAATTTTTATTCTCATGTAACATCTCTCTCTCTCTCTCTCTCTCTATATATATATATATATATATATATGAACTATAACTGATTGAATGTTTGAAGATGATAAAGTTGATGATCACTGATATGAAGAAGGTAAATGCAAGACATTAAATCAATTAATGTATGGTATTGTCATTGATGTCAACTTGATATGGTATGATTGCTCATACACATATTGTCACAACACTTAAAGATCTAAAAAGACAAATTTTTTGTCGTCGGTAATCATATACATCGAGTGACAGTAAACCCCGAGGGACAATGAAGTTCATAGTGTTACCCAACGGACAGTGTTACCCGAGCAAGTGATACCCGAGCAAGCAATTATACTGAGCTAACTACAGTTGTCACTGAACATAACTGAAGTTGATGCCCAAGCTATCTGCAGTAGTCACCGAGCACAACTGAAGTGTTGACCGATGGGAACTGAAGTTAGGATACGACAAAACAACTTAGCTGGCAGGAGATAAATATAGAGTTAACTATTTGATTACTTTGTTTTCATCGATTGGTTAAAAGATAAAGATAAGGAGGAGATTTAAAGCATGTTTTATTTCACAAAACAAGGAGAGTTTTACGGATTAAAACTAAAGCAAGCATGGCGAGCTTTATAGATCAAGAAGTGATCAATGAAGAAAACAAGGACAAGAAATAGTGGAATCAAGTCTATAAAAGGAGACACAATTCATTATGAAAAATGGAATGTTGAAGAGAATTCTGGTGAATATAAGAAGTCTTCATACATATATGATCATACAAGCTGAAGAATAGAGCTAAGATTTATACAGACACTGAGCAATAGAGAAGCAATAAAATTCACTAAGAAGAAAGAAGTGGAGCAAAAGAACTGAAGAAAACATTGATCAGAAGAGGTATTATGAGCTTACAATAGATCTGAACATCTGCAAGATTAAGTTATATTTATGAACAGATCCTATATTGTTTCAGTTTAACCATTGATTCAGAAAATCTCTTAACAGAGTAGGATCTAACCATCCTTTATATATTGAGATACATCCCAAGGAGTATCAAAAGGTTTCTTATGTTGACAACATAGTGAATGCCAGATGTCAAATGACTAACTGTTAGTTTTAAATCCTCTAACAAGGTTGCACTTAACAGTGTGTTTGTAACCTTTAACAGGGTTGGCTCTTCACCGAGCTCACTTCAGAAGAGCGAAAATTTTGGGTTACTGGTCCCAAGTGGTTTTTCCCCTAACAAGATTTTCATGTTAAAAATCCATGTGTCAATTGTGTATATAGTTCATTTCTTTGATGAATTGCTTTACACATTACTAAAACAAGATTGATCAGGAAACAATAAATTATTTACTGTATTTTGGTAAAGGTTAAGAAAAGATAGACTCTTATTCCGTAAATATTAAGGAAAGGATAAAAATTATAAACACCAAGCAATATATACATGTTAGATTAACACAAGACATACATCTTGTAGGACTGAAGATAACTAGAGGTTTTATATTTGTGGTATAAAGTTTTGGGTTGATTTATTAGATTAATTTTTGAGGTCACTGATTCACCCCCCCCCTCTCAGTTATTCTAACAATTGGTATCAGAGCTTGTGTGCTTTGAAAGGGAGTTTAAAGACTCATGCTAAAGATCACAAGATGAGAAAAAAGGGATGTGCCTAAGTTGAACAAAGACAACTTTGCATCATGGAAAAGTAGAATAAGAATCCACCTATCAGGTATTGGAAATGATGTTACTCAATACTTAGATACTGAATTTGTTTTACCTACTGGTCCTCCAATAGTTGATCAATTGAGAGAAAATCATGAACACAATTCTATGATGATAGAACTTGCTTCTGTATGCACCCTAAAATGGTCGCCTAGACTATGGGCCCCCATTCTTCAATTTATCAAATTCTTGAATCAATGCTTTGCAACAATTTCAATTCAAATCAATTTCCTTGATCAAATCGTAATTAATTCAATTATTTCAATATTTATTAAGGTTTGATCATTTCATCAATTATCTTATTTAATTAGAAGAAAAAAATCTCTTTTTATTAAATAAAATAATCTTATTTAATTAAAATCCCTTTTTAATTAAATAATCTTATCTTATTTAATTAAAATATCTCTTAATTAAATAATCTTATCTTATTTAATTAAAATCTCTATTTTTAATTAAATAAAATGATCTTATTTAATTAAAAGAAAATCCCTCTTTTTAATTAAATAAAACCCCCACTTAAATCCCTCTTTGTGTTGAAAAAAGGATAAATTAAATAAAAATAAATAAATAAATCCATTTTCCTCTACACTTTCCAAGTGGTGGGCTTTTTGCCTCTTAATCACAGCCTTTGATTTTTCCTTTTGAAGATATGAGCACATGGATCAACCAAGATTTAATCTCCACCATTGCTCATTTCTTTTTACCTCTTAATCTCTATCGTCCATTGCTCTTTAAAAGGAAACTTCTCATTCTCATTTGAATATACACTTTTATGCTATTGTTATGCTGCAGGTTTGGAGGGGGATTTTGGAGGAGAGTTTGAGCATTTGAGCTTGGACCATGCAACTTATTCTTCTTGTCTTCTTCTCTCGTGCATCCATGGAAATCCATTTAAAGTAGACTCATGTTAATTTAGATTCATATTTCCTTTCATAGATTAATCTTGCATATTTCTTTCATATATTAGTTTGCATATTTCCTTTCATGCATTGTTATCATATAGATTAGCTTTCTTTCATGCATTGTTATCATATAGAATAACTTCCATTCTCATTTGCAATGCATATTTGGTGATTATGGAGACTATCGTTCTTGCTCTTCCTCTTTGAATCTCTCATTTCATGGTGTACTTGCATAGGTATAACTAGGTCTAAACTGAGGGCCTCCATTACAAACCCTTGTTATCCATGAATAGGGAGCTATGAGTCGTCATTTGAGACCTCATTCTTGAGCAATCTTGGATATAATGACTCATAGAAGTGTGTCACATTTTTAGCACACAACTTCCTCACTCTCCGATGCTGAATTTGAAGATGTCAAATCATTCACCACTACAAAGAAAATGTGGGACAAATTGAAGCTAGTACATGGAGGAGATAAGAATGTGCTAAGAGCCAAGGAAAAAATCCTAAGAGGAAGGTTTGATGACCTAAGAATGAAAGAAGGAGAAAACATCACTCAGTACAATAGCAAAATCAAATAGGTAGTTAATGCTATCCGAGGAGTAGGAGGTGTACTTGAAGAAGAAACAATGGTAAGTAAAATTCTAAGAACCTTACTACCTATTTATTGTATTAGAGTATCTGCTATACAAGAAATGAGAGTAGTAACAAATAACAATGTTACTCTAGATAGTTTGATTGGTAGAATTATTTCATTTGAGATGAATAACTTTGACAATAGTGTCTTACCATCTATTTAGTCTGCATTCAAATCTTCTTTAAAAATAAGTAAATCAAGTCATAAACGCAATATGAGAAATGATAGTGAAAGTGATAGTGATGACCAAGAACTTGATGAGATTGAAGTACTAATGGCTAGAAGATTGCAGAGAGGCAAAGGTAGATACAAAGGTAAATTACCATTGGTATGTTTTAATTGTAAAGAGATTGGACACTTTGTTGCTAAATGTCCTAACAAAAGAAAAGAAGACAGAAACAATGACAAATCATATGAAAAGAAGTTTGACAGAGGTGATGACAAAGATTACTGAAGAAACCAACAATCTGACAGAAGAGAAAACCGAGACTACAAGGACAAAGGGAAGAAAGCTTGTTACCTAGATGAGAACAAAGCTGAAAATACTGACACCGAATTTGATGAAGATATTGAGGTGGTATTTGTTGATATGAAGGATTAGTCAGACAAAGAAGAAAGGTATGTTGAGACTGCACTATTATCTAAGGTTAGTAAGAATTATGTCTGGATTATTAATAGTGGCTATACTCACCACATGATTGGAAATAAAGAAAAGTTTGAAACTTTTGAATACTATATTCAGTAAGAATGGGTAATGAATCACCTTGTCTGGTTGAAGGTAAATGAACAATAATGTTGAATAATTTGATCAGATGTGAAAATGCATATTGGGTGAAAGGACTTAACTATAATATATTGAGTGTTTCACAGCTAAATAACAGAGGTCACCGAGTTGCATTTGAGAATAAAAAGGAAAAGATTTTTAATGAATCAGGAAGGTTGATTGGAACTGGTGAACAGACAAAATGTAACCTATTCTATCTTGATGATATTAACACCACTTGTTTAATGGCTAAAAATGAAGACATATGGCTATGGCATAAAAGGTTATGCCATGTGAATTTTGACAACACGGTTAAGATAAACAATAAAAGGAAATTTAGAGGTTTACCGAGCATGTCAAAACCTAACCATGTCATGTGTAAGAATTATCAAAAAGGTAAAATGACAAAGTCCAGTTTCAAGAGAAAAACCTACACATCTAATGCTATTCTAGAATTAGTCCATACTGACCTATGTGGACCAATGAGAACAAAGAGCTACTATGGTGATAGATACTTCATTCTCTTTGTTGATGATTATTCTAGAATGATGACTATTATGTTCTTAAAAGAGAAATAAGAAGCATTCAAGATGCTTAAATGGTATAAAGATATAATGGAAAAACAAAGTGGAAATGAACTAAAATGTCTACGATCAGATAGAGGAGGAGAATTTATTTTTGATGAATTCACTAACTTTTGTAATGAGCATGACATTCAAAGATAGGTTTCTGCACTGAGAACACTACAACAAAATGAGATTACTGAAAGAAGGAACATATCAATTATTGATTGTGCAAGAACACCGATGATTGAGAAAGGAATCACAAAAACAATCTGGAGAGAAGCTTTCAGTACTGTTGTCTACACATTAAATTGAGTTCAATTGAAAAAGGAAACCAATAAGACACCTTATGAGCTATGGTATGAATACACACACATTGTAAGTTACTTTAGAATTTTCGAAAGTCAATGTTATATTTTGAAAGATGATAGAAATGGAAAGTTTGACTCCAAACGTGAAGAATAAATATTTCTAGGGTATTCTACCAAAAGAAAGACTTATAAATGTCTTAACAAATCCTCTAACAAAATCATTGAAAGTGCAAATGTCAAAGTAGATGAATTTGCTGAGAAAAATGATGAGGAAAGCATAAAGGAATCAAAAGACTACAATAGGTTTGTATATAGTGAATAACATGACACTCTGCCCGAGCAACAGTGTATCGATCCCAAGTGACAGAACATTGCTCCTGAGCATCAGGCTGCAAACATCGAAAATCAAGAAACTGCTCACAATGATGTACCGAGCGATGAAGATAAGAATGAAGGTCAAGATGATGAAAATAATGATGAAAAAAGAGATGAACTGGTACTTGCCAAGTATGTCAGAAGATACCATTCATAGAACCATATCATAGGAGACAAAAATGCTAGAATGGGAACAAGAAGTAAGTCACTGAACACTAGATGTTTAATTTGTGATTTTGAGCCTAAATATGTTAATACTGCACTTGAAAATGAAGAATGGGTCAGTGCTATGAATGAAGAAGTAGAGAAGATTGAGAAGAAAAAAACATGGACATTAGTACCTAGACCAGATGACAAAAATGTCTTTGGTACCAAATGGATATTCAGAAACAAACTGAATGAGAATGGAGAAGTCACAAGGAACAAAGAAAGACTAGTATGCAAAGGGTATGCACAAGAAGAAGGTATTGAATATGGAGAAACCTTTGCACCCGTTGCTAGGCTAGAAGGAGTAAGAATTCTACTTGCTTATGCTTCTTACAAAGGATTCAAGGTCTACTAAATGGATGTCAAATGTGCATTTTTAAATATAGTACTAGAAGAAGAAGTATACATTGAACAACCAGAAGGGTTTTTTTATCCTAACAAGAGAAACATAGTTTGTAGACTACACAAATCCTTGTATAGATTAAAACAAGCACCAAGATCATGGTATGAAAGACTTCACTCCTATTTCATAAGTATTGGATTTGTAAGAACAAGTGAAAATATTAATCTGTATTTAAAAGAAGATACTGATGATAACATTCTGATTGCTGAAATATTTGTTGATGATATCATATTTGGAGGTAATGATATGTTATGAAAATCATTTTCTAATGAAATGAGAAAAGAGTTTGAGATGTCAATGTTTGGGGAGATCAAGTTCTTTCTTGGTCTACAAATTCTTCAACAGGATGAAGGCATATTCATCACACAATCCAAATACATAAAGGAAGTTCTCAAGATATTCAAGATGGAAGACTCCAAGACAGTTGGAACACCTATGGCAACCAGATGCAAGCTGACAAAGGAAGACAACTCAACCAAGGTAAATCAAACCATATATAGATCTATGATTGGAAAACTCATGTATATTGTACATACTAGACCGGATATAGCACATGCAATTGTAATAGTTGCAAGATTCTCTGCTAATCCCAAAGAATCATACATGACTACTGTCAAAAGAATTTCAAGATATCTAAAGAATACCACAAACTATGGATTATGGTATAAAAGAGAAGGCAAATTTGAGCTTCAAGTCTATACAAATGTTGATTGGGCTGGAAACTTAGATGATAGAAAGAGCACAACAGGAGGAGCCTTCTCTGTGGGTGACATACTTGTCACATGGATAAGTAAGAAGAAAGGATGCATATCACAATCCACTGCAGAAGCAGAATATGTGGCTGCTGCTGAATATTTCTCTAACATTGCATGGATCAAATAATTACTTGAAGGTATGAATATGAAAATTCTTGAACTAGTGATTATCTATTGTGATAATACTAGTGTTATAAACATTTCAAAGAACCCTGTCATGCATGCTAAGACAAAGCATATTTCTATCAAGTATCATTACTTAAGAGAAAAAGTGCAAGAGAATGAGGTGATACTAGAATATGTTCAATCAAAGGAACAATTAGTAGACATATTCACAAAAATCATTGCCTAAAGATACATTTGAGAGACTAGGGGTCTGACCCTTGTCTATTGGTCACTAAGCTGACTAGGAAGTTGCATCAGCCTACACATAATCAAAAGATCAGTCATGTTGATGCAAGGAAAAAGATGGACTGCAAAGATATATCAATACACACAAAGGTACTTATCTGCACCAAACACCAAAGTTATTATATTGCTGAAGGAGAGGAAATTCAAGGAATATATTATGAAAAAGAGAGAGAGAGAGATTTAGTTTGGCATTGCTGTCAAAGGGAGAGATTATATCCATATGAAATATCTATCAGAAGTATTCAAAAGGAGAGATGTACTTAATGAATATGGAGAGAAGTATTCAATAAAATATATTGTTGTCAAAGAGAAAAGATCTATCCATCAAGGAGAGGAACAGTCAAAGGGAGAGAAAACATTAGAGAAAGATTCAAAGAAAAATCCATCTAAGGGAGAGAATTGGAAAAGTTAACACTGCATATCTATCCATAAAAGGGAGAAGAGATTATACAACAAAGGGAGAGACAAAATCAGAAGTTTCTACATCTATCCAGTGAAGGGAATGAAGAATGAAGATAGTACTCTGCAAGAATCAAATATAAGCTAGAAGAGCTTACTGAGAGTCATACATTTGTATTGGTTATATAAAAATAAATTTGGTAGAGTTTGATGAACTACAACTGATATATTTCATATTGTATTAGTAGTATATAGTATGTTGCCATCAATGCCAAATGGAGAGATTGATGAATTATAACTGATTGAATGTTTGAAGATGAGAAAGTTGATGACCACTGAGATGCAAAAGGTAAATGCAAGACATTAAATCAGTTAATGTATGGTATTGTCATTGATTTCACTTGATATGGTATGATTTCTCATACACATATTGTCACAACACTTAAAGATCTAAAAAAACAAAATTTTTGTCGTTCGTAATCATATACACCGAGTGATAGTAAACCCCGAGGGATAGTGAAGTTCACAGTGTTACCTGATGGACAGTGTTACTCGAGAAAGTGATACCCAAGCAAGAATTACCAAGCTAACTGCAGTTTCCACTGAACAGGACTGAAGTTGATGCCCGAGCTATCTGCAGTAGTCACCGAGCACAACTAAAATGTTGACCGATGGGAACTGAAGTTAGGATACGACAAAACAACTTAGCTGGCAGGAGCTAAATATAGAGTTAACTGTTTGATTACTTTGTTTTCATCGATCAGTTAAAAGCTAAAGATAAGTAGGATATTTAAATCATGTTTTATTCCACAAAACAAGGAGAGTTTTATAGATTAAAACTAAACCAAGCATGATGAGATTTACAGATCAAGAAGTGATCAACGAAGAAAACAAGAAGGATAAGAAATGGTGGAATAATGTCTATAAAAGGAGACAAGCAATTCTTATGAAAAAATAAATGCTAAAGAGAATTATGGTGAAGATAAGAAGTCTTCATACAGATATGATCATACAAGCTGAAGAATAGAGCTAAGATTTTTGTAGACACCGAGCAACAGAGAAGAAACATCATTCACCGAGCATAAAGACATGGAGAAAAGGAACTGAAGAAAAAATTGATCATGAGAGGTATTATGAGCTTACAATAGAGTAAGTTGTATTTATGAATAGATCATATATTGTTTTAGTTTAGCCATTGATTTAGAAAATCTCTTAACATAGTAGGATCTAACCATCCTTTATATATTGAGATACATCCCAAGGAGTATCAAAAGGTTTCTCATGTTGACAACATAGTGAATGCCAAATGTCAAATGACTAACTGTTAGTTTTAAATCCTCTAACAACGTTGCACTTAACAGTTTGTTTGTAACCATTAATAGGGTTTGCTCTTCACCGATCTCACTTCAGAAGAGTGACAATTTTGGGTTACCGGTCCCAAGTGGTTTTTCCCCTAACAGGGTTTCCACGTTAAAAATCCGTGTGTCAAATATGTATATAGTTCATTGCTTTGATGTTTTTCTTTACACATTACTAAAACATGATAGATCGGTAAACACCAAGTTCTTTACTATATTTTGGTAAAGGTTAAGAAAAGATAGACTGCTATTTGGTAAAGCTTAAGGAAAGGATAAAAAGTATAAACACCGAGCAATATATACATGTTAGATTCACATAAGGCATACATCTTGTAGGACTGAATATAACTAGAGGTTTTATATTTGTGGTATAAAGTTTTGGGTTGATTTATTAGATTAATTTTTCAGGCCTCTGATTCACCCCCCTCTCAGTTATTCTAACATATATATTTATATACATATATATATATATTGTTGATCTCTAAGTTTTTTTGATCATTAGTGTTCCACACTTAGTCATTTATCTAGGCAGTTTTAGCCGGTCATCACTGTGGCCGAGCTATCTAGTATAGGCCGAGCTATCCAACACAGTTGTTGTCAAGAAGATAATAGTTGCCGAGTCACACGGTTACCAAGTTAAGTCCATGCTGAGTGCCAGAGTCTTTTGTGCCGAGCAAGAAAATTTTGTTATGTATGTCAGGATTGACACCAATTTCAAGGTAAACTATTTTGGGCTGACTTATCTAAGCATTTAATGTTTTCAATGGGATAATTATGCATTTATTTATTTGATCCCACTACGTGTCATGGAGCCAATCATAAAATTGGATTGCCTAAGCGGCATAAGCATTTGATCCTGATCGTTGATCTAGATCTAATTACGAGATCCGTAAAGTTTATTAAGATTGCTTCTTACCCTAATTTTGAAAGAGTACTGGGAGAGAAGGCATATGCGTACATGAGAGATGTGTGAAGGATTGTTTTGATAAAGGAAGCATAGATCTAGCAGAGTGAAAGTGCAGTGAGAAGCAGAGTAAAGATATATCAGATTATTAGATTAGAGAAGGTATTGAAAAGAGGAGATCCGTTATCAGCATCAGAGTGCATATCGAAGGATCAGATCTTGAAACATTCTAACAAGTGTATTAGGTGAAATCTCTTAATAGAGTGGTTCTAACAGACCTTTCTAAATCTCTTAGCCAAGTGCTTACTTTGTTGTAAGTTTAAATCCTTTTACAAGGTAGATTGTAATGATCTATAGCTCTTAACCAGGCAAACCTTTAACCAGGTAGATTACATATTGTGATCAAATTTTGCAGCCCTAACATGCACACTTTGTTGCCGCAGTAGTGAAGTTTTTTTGGGTGTCATCTCCACCCCAGTTTTACCTTATTGGGTTTTTGTGTTACCAAAATTTTGTGTCTTGTGTTATTTATTTACTATCATGAATGCTACTAGATGATAGATCAATTACATTTATGTATGATTGTGGATCAATTTGTTTTAAGATATAAAAGTTGAAGATCTGATTCACCCCCCCTCAGGATCTTGCTTTCCCATATTGTATTTTCAACAATTGGTATCAGAGCACAATTCGCCTACAAAAGGTTTTAATCAACTTGAGAGTACAGATCTTGAGATGGAGATTTACAAATTGGGTAAAGTCATTGAGAATCAAAAGATTGAAATTTAGCTAGCATTACATCAGCTTGAGACAACAAGATAGGAATTAAGAAAGTCCTTGATATCTAGGAAATATTTGGACAAACAAATAAATGACACTCATTATCAGGAAGAAGACACTGCAAACCTATTTTAGAATGGAAACTCTACTGAGAGCGATGCAACAATTTTGGATCTACTGGAAATGAATAATACATTGTGTGAAGAAGTCAGAAACTTGAAGAGAACAAGAAGCACAAACAGTAAGACTATGTGAAGCAGTGGAACAAAAGAAGAAATTTGAAGATGACAAAGCTATGGCTGAAGAAGACAAAAGAATGATGACTATCAGACTTGATGAAAGGACACATGAAGTACAAATGATGACAAATAATCAAGTTGACATGGTGAATCAATTGCTACTTGCAAATCAGGAGATCAGCAGGAAAGACATGGAAATGGTGAATTTGAGATCTGAGAACAGTCAATTGAAAGATGAATTGAGATCTGAGAAAGAACTAAATGAAATATTGAGCAAACCCAATGAAGCTTTGAATCATTTTCAAAATCTGATGGAAGCGTCAAGGAGATCTAGATATTCTTCTAGATTAGGTCATATCGAACAACAAACATATTCTGAAAAAGGAGAATCATCTAAGATTGGTGAAAAGAGTAATGCAAAGACAAAGAACAACAAGCCTGTATGCCATCACTATGGAAAACCAGGACACACTACAAACATCTGCCGAAGCAAGAATGGTAAGTCCAATCCTAAACCTAAGTTCAATGGTTATTGCTTTAACTGTAAAAATTTTGGACATAAAGCACATGAATGTTGGTCAAAGACAAATAATGCACCTCCCACACCTAGATTCAATGGGTATTGTTACAATTATAAAAAATTTGGACATAGAGTACAAGACTGCAGATCTAATGCTAAACAACAATGGACATCAAAGACACAAGCAAAAGTACCAAGGAAAGGTAAAACTTACAATTGGGATTGCAACACATGGCATAGTTTTCATTACTGTGGTGAGTATGGGCATGTTCCAGAAAACTGTGTAAAGACACATTTCAGAGGAAAATCTAAGAGTTGGATGAACATAAGCCTAGTTTTCTATAATTTTCTGAAAATCAGTCACACTAGGAAGGATTGCAAGACAAGGGTACTTGCTCCTACTGTTGAGGAAATTAGAGCACAGATGAATCAAACATGGGTAAGAAAAATAGAACTGAGCAACAGTGAAGCTACTGAATCAGAGGTCACCCAATTCAATGGATCAGGTGATCATACCATCACTAATTAAGCAAGAAAGGTATGTAAGGAACTGTGTTTATATCTCATATCTTTTATCAGTTCCTAACATATAAAGTGCAAAAGTCCATATCTGCATATGTTGAGATGCATTAGGATAGAATTTTGAAACATGTACCTAGCAAAGTCAATATGCACTATAGGTGTCGAGCAATAGTGTTATTGTACATTGAGACCGAGTTCTCTAGTGTATGCCGAGCTAGTATGGGTTGCGACCAAGAGATAGACAAGTATTTTGAGTCGGCCAAGGACAGCTGTTTGGCACTCACTCAATGGATATAACATTTATTAGAAACCTAACATTTGACCTTTGGAGCCTATAAAGGAATGAGCCATTCAATACTTATTTTTACCTTGCAATTGAGAATTTTACAGTGTTGGAGCAATTTGCGAACTTGATTTCTGCAAAGATCTTTCAAAGACTTCTACAGCATGTTGTTGGCTACCCTGAGTAAAAGTGCAAATTTTGACATCTGCCGAGGTATTTTGTTCATCATATTTTGAAACCCTATTTCATTCAGAATCATGGCCTCTAGTTCTTCCTCAATAGCGAAGAGTATGAAGGAGTTTCTAAAAGTTTAATTGGTGAGGAGCGACACCTGTGCGCCTCCTAATTTTTGAGCAGTTCCTGAGAGCGCCATCAAGGGTGATCTAACTGGAGCCCTATCATCGATTCCACCTAAGGTACTTATGATTCATGATTATTAGGTTGTGTTATATGTGCAAGATAAGTGAAGTTGGCAATCACAAGCTAAGAGAATCTTACAGCAAATTGTGCAAAGACGAAGCCCTAAAAGATTAACACAAAAATTTAGCTGAGAGAGGGTTAACTCATGCCCTAGACTTTCCAAGGGATTTCAGAATGGAATGGATCAAGATTATTCTGAGTCATGTACATAACATGAACATATGGCTGGAAAATGGACCAATTAAGATTACAAAGGAAATCATCCATCGTGTAACTGGTTATCCAATTCTTAATGGAAAGAGGACAATGAGATGTCAGAGTAAGGAAAACATAGAAGACTTTACTGGAGCTGTTTGGAATAAAAGAGGGATGATGATCTCTACTATCATAGATTTGGTGCTTGATTTTGCGGTTAGGGTTATTGCTCATAAGTTTTATCAGTTGAGCCGACTGGACAGTGTCCCTTGCATTGCAGTTGACCAGGCTTGGAAGATTGTGAAGAAGGATCATACTTATGACCTTGTCAAACTTCAATGGATGCAATTGGCCGAGAACCTTGCTTCAATAAGAAAGGCAAAGAATTCAATGTGTAAGTTCGGATCTCTACTCGTTTGTATATTTTTCTACATACAGAATACATTTCCTACTGTTGGGAACATAGTGTGGAAAACAGACAGACCTATCACACAACAAATCAATGCATTTATTCAGCAGTTAGGTGATAATTTTGACAATGTGATGGGAACATATTTTGTCAAATTCAAGAAAAAGATGAGATTGAGGAGTAAAATTCCTAGATCACTTGTTGAGAAACATTACGAGGATGTATGTTTTCTGGTAGACACAAATTTCACCTATGTGCAGGCAGTAGTGCCGAGGGTATCACAGCTAAGGCCATTACCTTATGAAGTGAATGTTGATGAGACATCTGTAACTATAACATCTTTATTGGCAGAGGAAATTGATAGTGTAGCAAAAATTTTTGGAAACTATGAAGAAGCAAAGTCCAAAATCTCTATGGATTTGAAGGCTGGCACTATGGAGAAGAAAAGGAAAAAGATTGTCAAAAATATGAAGAAGATGGTTGGAATTGAGAGTGATGAATAAGTAGAGGATGCACCTTTGGGTTTATCAATAGGACATGGAGAAGATATGTCTAGTGAAGAAGAAGAGAGAGAACCTGAAAAAGATCTTACTGTGAAAGGAAAAGGAAAGCAGCTAGTAGTTGCCAAGGCAACTAAACCAAGTCAAGAAAAACCTAAGGCTACCCCTCCTGTTGCTAACTGGCCTAGGACAAGGGCATCAACTGTTTCTGCACAAGTTGAGTTAACAAAGGTGTACACAAAGAAGAACGCTGGCGAGAGTAGTTCGGGAAAGAGAAAACAAGTTGGAACTAAGGCACTGCTGAGCATGCTTGAGAAAAGACCGAGGAGAAAAATAATCTTAGAAGAAGAAGAAGATGAGGAGAAGACATATATTGATGAACCTAGAAACATACCTACAACATCACATAAATCAATGACCAATATTGATGAGGTATGCAAAAATATTAGGAGTACAACTGATTTAGCGAGATTTAAATTTATCAAGTATGAGAAGCAAAGAATAGCTAACAAACACAAGATTCAGGAAGCATTGCTAGATATGATGTGTATGTACAAGATGACACCTATATAAATAGGAAATCTTATTCCTACATACCTTTATGATATTTTATTACAAAAGTGGCAGTATGCTTTAATGACCGAAAGATAGATAAGGGAAGGAACACTAGCTAAGGTTATTCTTGATCTAACCAAGAAACAGATGACAAAATTCATTGAACAATATCAAAGGAAGTTTTTTCCTAAACAAAGAGCCTATGCAATACTGAAGAATGATGTTGAAGGAGTAGTTAAACAGAGCACCAGAATATGGAAGGAAACCTTTGGGTTAATCACTAAGAAGGCTGATGAGAAAGGTGAAGGCACCTCAGAGCCGAAAGAAATGGAAGAAGAAACTGCTATTGATCAAGCAGAGACTGAGACATAACCAAAAGAGAAAATAGGAGATGGGAAAACCATAGATTTGATAATGGATAGTCCCATTGATACTACACTTGGAGAGGACAACAATGTGGATGTTGAGGATCAGAATGAGCCGGCAGACACATGTACGCAATCGCCCATTCGTACAACTGAGGCCAAGATAGAGATAGAAGGAGAAAATGAGGTGATCAATACTAATCCACCTATTTTAGAGGTTGTACAAACAGTTTTAGAGAGTGGAGATAAGATGGAAGAAATTGCAAATAAGCCTATAGAACAAGAGGCTATACAAGTGTTGATGGATCTACCACACTCTGCAACATCTACTCCCACTGGACCCAAAATAGCAAGTATACCTGATCCATAGGAAATCTTGACTCAGATGAAGGCAACAATTGAAATTGATACTGATAAAGGAAAATATATCACAGAACCTGAGCCGAGTATCAGCTCACCAGAGCTCAAGAAGAGGAAGTTAAACAAGAAAAAGTCACCAAGCTTAAATATCACATTAGATGAGGTCAATGTGATTCCTAAATGGGATCTTGAGAGTTTGACATATGAGCAGATTCAGACCCTCCAAGATCTATTGAAGAGGAAGAAGAGACAAGAGGAAATGAAGAGGGAACAAAAGAAAAAGCAAGTTCTGCATGACATAAATGATATTTTTGTTAAAGATTTTGATATGGAAGATGAAAATAAACAAGAACCAATACTAGAATAGTTAGTTCACATTGTATAGAAAGTTACTGATGAAAATATTGAAGCAAATGACAAATTATTGCAATGGTCCAAGAGAAGATTTGAGAACAAAGTCTTGGAGAAGATATCTGGAGAGATTGCCACCAAACAGGTTGAAATTTCTTCTCTTGTTGAGATTCTTGAGGAAGTTGCAAATAATATCTTTTCATTATACAAAATATTATGTGATGATACATTCTTTACAAAGGAGAATCAACAACTTATTGAGAAGTTAGATTTAGATATGAAGTCAACAACAAGTTTATTGAGCATGGATGCTAGTTCTAGCTCCATCCATTTTGATAGATTCACTCATGCACAGAGGAGATTAGTCGAGCTTATGGTTGAAGATGGCCAAATTAGGGCCAAACTAATAACAATCTAGGCTAATTTGATACCTCATTTGGAGGTTGTTCAGAAGGAAATCATAGTTGCAAGAGAATTGGTCAAGAGAGATTCTCATCTCTCTACTGTAGATAGTTTGGTAAGTCTAGTTGCCGAGCTAGAAGTTAAGTTGGAGGTTATGAAGTTTGTTAAGGATAGTTGGGCTAAATCTTTTGCATTGATTTTACAGCTTCATAAACCATTTTTGGACAAATAAAACTTAACCCCCACAACTATCAGTGAAAAAAACAAGGGGAAACAAGACTAGAAAAAGGAAAAGGACAGGAAACAAAAAAGATGTGCAAAAATAGGTATAAATATCTTTGCTGAAGGCATGTATATTATGTAGATAATGTATGAAGTATGAAGTATAATTTAAGGGGGAGTACATTGTGTACTTAGGAAAATTTTGTGAATGTAAATGATAAGTGTTTTTGCCACTAATATCAAAGGGGAAGATTGTTGATCTCTAAGTTTTGTTGATCATTAGTGTTCCACACTTAGTCATTTATCTAGGTAGTTTTAGCCAGCCATCACTGTGGCCGAGCTATCCAGTATAGGCTGAGCTATCTAGCATAGTCATTTTCGAGCAGATAATAGTTGCCGAGTCACACGGTTACCAAGTTCAGTCCATGCCGAGCGCCAGAGTATTTTGTGCCGAGCAAGACAATTTTGTTATGTATGTCAGGATTGACACCAATTTTGAGGTAAACTATTTTGAGTTGACTTATCTAAGCATTTAATGTTTTCAATGGGATAATTATGCATTTAATTATTTGATCCCACTACGTGGCATGGAGCCAATCAAAAAATTGGATTGCCTAAGCGGCATAAGCCTTTGATCCCAATCGTTGATCTAGATCTAATTGCGAGATCCATAAAGTATATTAAGATTGCTTCTTACACTAATTTTGAAAGAGTACTGGGAGAGAAGGTGTATGCGTACATGAGAGATGTGCGAAGGATTGTTTTGATAAAGGACACAGATCTAGTAGAGTGAAAGTGCAGTGAGAAGTAGAGTAAAGATATATCAAATTATTAGATCAGAGAAGGTATTGAAAAGAGGAGATCCGTTATCAGCATTAGAGTGCATATCGAAGGATCAGATCTTGAAACATTCTAACAAGTGTATCAGGTGAATTCTCTTAACAGAGTGGTTCTAATAGACCTTTCTAAATCTCTTAGCTAAGTGCTTACTTTGTTGTAAGTTTAAATCCTTTTACAAGGTAGATTGTAATGATCTGTAGCTCTTAACCGAGCAGACCTTTAACCAGGTAGATTACATATTATGATCAAATTTTGCAGCCCTAACAGGCACACTTTATTTCTATAGTAGTGAAGTTTTTGTGGGTGTCATCCCCACCCCAGTTTTACCTTAGTGGGTTTTTGGGTTACCAAAATTTTGTGTCTTGTGTTATTTATTTACTGTCATGAATGCTACTAGATGATATATCAATTATATTTATGTATGATTGTGGATCAGTTTGTTTTAAGAGATAAAAGTTGAAGATTTGATTCACCCCCCCTCTCAGCATCTTGCTTTCCCATATTGTATTTCCAACATATATGTATATATCTATATATATTTATGTACATATATATATATACATATATATGTACATATATACACATACATATATACACACACACACACACACACACACACACACACACACACATATATATATATATGACTATGTTTTGTGCACTCTAATAATGACAGGTAGGAGTATAAAGTAGCGGTCTGAGACCCTACAAAAAGGAGGTTCTAACAAGCCAACCTTTTGAAGACAAAGTCCAATCTTGAAGAAGTCAAAAATCATTCTCAAGAAAGCCATAAAGTGTTATAATAGAACCTTAGTGATCATCTCTAAAGCAGAGTAGATTTAGGGATATTAGTTATACCATATTCTCTCTATAATAGAAACAAATTTGTTTGTTTCTCTCTTGGAGCATAACTCCTTGTTTTGTGTTGTAATAAAGCAGTGTCCTCCTATTAGCATGAGAGTTCCACTTTCTGATAGATATGGTTAGTTAGAGTTTCCTGTATATAAATAAGGTTTAGGTACTCTTTCTCAAGAGTTAGAACTATAGCTATTGTAACTTTCAGTTTCCATATTATAGAAACAGTTTTCAACCATTAATATGTAACAACACTTTGAATCAATAAAATTATATCTTAGTTTTAAAGCATACAGTTGAGTTTTGAGAAGACTCGCTAAGGGGGCCTACTTAGTGAGTATTCTATCTATATCACTTAGTAGTTATTTTGCATGCAATAGTTAGTTGTTGTTTTGATAGTTGATTGTTCCTACAGCCACTAGAAATCCCTTCGTGTGTCAGTTCCTACAACCAAAGCAGACATAGTAGTTCGTGTTTTTTTGTCAATACATTTCATTTCTATTATTCAATTGGACTCAAGTTAGATGATAGTTGTTATTGATTTTTAGTTATTTCCTTTCCATGCACTTTGTTTTCATTATTGTTTCCTTTTTACCTATATAAGAATGGATACAAAATTAGTTCCTAGTGTATGCACCCTAAAATGGTCGCCTAGACTTTGGGCCCCATTTTATTATTTTATCAATTTATCGAATCCCTGAATCAATATTTTCAAATATCAACAATATCAATTATATCAATTTCCTTGATCAAA
>MU228495.1:1193448-1208386 GCA_018584345.1 Thuja plicata | reverse complement strand
TTATTATGCTGCAGGTTTTCTAGGTCATTTGGAGCTCTTTGAAGACATTCTACATCCAAGTTTTGAAGACTTGTTATTGCATTTCATTGTAGTTGCATATTTCCTTTCTTAGTTGCATATTAGCTTAATTTCCTTTTATGCAATAGAATAATCTCACGTAGTCTAAATAGGAAGGCTTGGTAACACTTGTTCTTTCCTTTCTTAGATTAGTTGCATTGTACTTTCATTTTCATAGACTACTTTGCATTATCATTTAGATTTGCATTGCATTGCATACATTTGGTTTCATTGGAGATATTGGCATTATTGCCCTTGTCTTCATTGTGAATCTCTCATTGTATGGTTTATTGGCAAGGTCATGAGTTTATAGCTTTAGCTGAGAGAAATTTTACAAATCTTGCAACTCCATGCATAGGGAGCTATGGATCGATTTGTGAGGGCTCATTCTTGAGAAACCTTGCATGTAAGGATTCATAGAAGTGCACTACTTTTGTGTGTACACCTAGTGCATAAACTTTGGTGACCCATTTTAAGTAATACATCCTCGGGTTGACAAGACATGAATCTTTATAATGAAAATATAACTGCTTAGAATGGATGGATAATCCCTAATTTAATGTTTTGTAGCCTAGTTATTGGAGACATTAAAGGAGACCAATAATTTTTATAGTCATGTTTCAGCTCAACAGTGAAGGAATCTTTGCATCCTCTTAGTGCTTGAGCCTCATCAGGCCTAGTGGATCAACCTTTCTTCCAATGTAATAAACAAATATAGGTGTGAGCCTTCTAGTTTCTCAACTCTTCCTAGTGATTTCCCCTTACACTATCCACCCCCTCCATTTTTCTTTCATTACAGCTGGAATATATGATTTAGGGAAGGACAACGATGGCTCCATTAAAACCCACATTGAAAAAATCCATATACAACTATCTCTGGTACATGAGAAAAGAGACCAAATCAAAAGATAATTTTGTATGCTTAAGAAAGTTGTGGAGTTGAGGTCGTCTTCTTTGGTCAGTGTTTTGGGAGATGCAGAGTAGGTAGAACATACAATGAAAGTTTTGGATAACATTAATATTGTTGACGATCTACAATTTTTTAATTTAAATATAAAATTTGGATCCTCTCCTTAACATAGGATACATATGATACTACTCTAACCAAGCTTAATGAAAAGTATAAGAGTATTATTATGTCTTTTTCAAGATACGATTGTGTAGAAAAGTTTTAGCTTGACATTTTGAATCACTCTCAATAATTCAACATTAGGACTAGTAAAGTAAAAACTTGGAAAGAAGATTAGCCTAATATAGGAGGTAGGTGGAAGATAAAAATAGTAAACAATAAAAAATTATAAAGATAATACTAAAAATAATTCATAAAAAAAATGCAATTTAAAGAAATATTTACAAGAAACAATAAGACAAAATATAAAATTTGGTCAAGAGAAGACAAAAAGAAAAAACATGAAGGAAAAGAAAAAAAAAGATATTCTTGTTTTATTAAGGCGGAAAACTCCAAGAAAAGGCAAAAAAATAATTAGAAACACAAAAATTTAAAAGAAAGAAAGAAAGGAGAAAATTAAAGAAGACAAACAAGAAAATTACTAAGAAACTAACTCAAACAAGAGAGATAACTAATGAAGCAAGGTTATTATTTTCTAATAAGATAGGAATCAAATGGGAGAGAGAGGCGCGAGCAGCAGGATTAGGAGGCGTTTCTAGGGATTTTAGAGTTAGTGGGGTTGCTAAGGATGATCCAAGAAGAGAAGACAATGAGGATGGGGGATTTTCGGAGGTTGTCATTTCCTATTTGCGGCCTCATGCTCATTGTTGGTTTCCTTCTCATTTTTTCCTATCAATGTGTAGCGGCATGAGGCTAGGTTCTATATTTTGTGGTGACCATTTCTTGGGTTCTTGCTGAGGATTATATGGCATTAACGCGTCTATTGCAAGAGGGGTTCTTTGGAGCAAGTGTTCTTCCTGCTCTTTTTTGGTGCCCCTAGTTTTTGTAATGTTCTCTGTGGTGGCAGTGGTTATCTTTTAGGTTTTTTTTTTAAATTTTGTAGATCCTTCCTTTCCTCCCCCTGCTTCTATTCTTTCCCGTGGTGATTTGGTCCTTTTTCATTTTAAAAGTTCCCGTTGGTTTCAGTCTCTTTTACTTTGGTGTGATGTTTTTTTTGGTTGCTTTTTCTCTACATTGGGCCCTTTCTTCTTAGTTGTTTTTGTTTTATTTTTCCCTCTATTTTTGTTGTGTTTTGTTGTAGGGATGTTTGCGAGTGGGTCTACAGTTCATTTTGGGTGGTTTTGTATTGTTGTTTAAGTTGTTAGTACTATGTATGTCCTATTATTGCTTGTGGCTTGGCTCTTCTTTTGTCGTGATCTTTGTGGCTTGTGCTTAGTCCTTTAACTCTTTCTTTCCCTATTTGGTGTTTTGGGTTTTGTCTGGCTTGTTGATGTGTTGGGTTTTTTTTCAATTTCCTCTGCGGTGTGTGGTGGTTGTTGTGTGATGGTTGCGGTGTCTATTTTTTCTTTCCTTCTTGTTGGTTTCCCTAGTCTGGGCTATGGTCATTTAGTTGCCATCAATTTTCAAGGATCCATTTTGACCCCTTGGTGTTTTTGGTTGGGGTTTTTTTGTTTTCTTTGGGCTATGTTGGCCCCATTTTGAGCCCATTTCTTCCTATTTCCTTTTCCTTTGTGGGCTTTGTTCTTTTTCTCCTAGTTTAGTTCATGTGTTGCTCCTTTAGAGGTGGAGTGTTTCTCTATTAAGGTGGGGTTTCTTCATACTTCCATGATTTAGATTTGGTGCATATTGTTTCCTTCCTCCTCCCTCATGTTGTCTATTGAGGTGATGGATTCTCTTATGGAGGTGGAGATCTTCTATTTGGGAGAGGTTGTGTGGTGCTATATATGGTTGATCCTGGTTATTGGCTACATGGAGACGGGTCTATTCCAGGTGTTGGTGTTTTGGATATATTTATCTTCCTTTGATATCCCTATTAATTTGGGACCCTTTTCTTTTGAATTAGAGAGGTGTTCTTCAGTTGAGGAGGTGATATTTGGTCTAAATGTTTCTTCTTGTTACTAGTTATTTTTGGGAGCCACTTTAAAACCCAATTTTGAAGGTAGGTGATCCTTTCAAAACCCCTTGTTCTTCTTCCTAGCTATGTTGGTTGGTAAGGTTCTTTTAGTTACAGAAAAATCTTCAAGGTTTATCTCTATGTTTGTGGATTTCAAGGCTCATGGAAGCCTTTTGAAGGTTTGGGGAGCCTTTCAAAACCCTATGATGCTCCATTCAGGAGAGATGGTTTTTATGTTTTCAATAGGAGCATATGTTTTTATCTTGATGTTGGTGATTTTTTATGTTATGGGATCGTAGTTATAACCCATGTTACAAGTTGAGTGAGCCTACAATAAAAACCTTTAGTTCTATTTAAGGTTTAAGGTTCCTAGTAAAACCATGTATTGTCTCTGGTAAGGATTTATGCTTGTGTGTGTTGCAGCCTATACTTGATTTGTTTCTTCTTTGGCTTGTTGTTTCTTTGATGTTTGTTTGTTTTTTCTTTGTAATGATGTATCTTTCAAAGTTGTTCTTTTATGGGTTCCAAATCCCCCTCAATCTATTTTTAAAGGGTTTCGAGTCCTTTCAAAACATGTTTTCCCTAGTCAAAAAAGAGAGATAACTAAATACAATCATTAAAATATAAACGAAAAAAGTAATAAATACAAACAACAACTAATATAAAATGTAAAAAAAGAAAATTAAGGAACAAATAAATCAAGAGAAGAAAAATAGATAAGAAAAAGGAGAACAAACCTAAAATTAAAATTAAAACTAAATGAAAAAAATAGAATAAATAAGGAAACAAAAAATTAAAATCAACATAAAATAGAAGACAAACAAATCCAGAGGAAAGAATAATGTAAATAAAGTAAAATAATGATAAAAATCAAATAAGCCAAAAGAAGTGGGGGTAGTGGTAAAGAAAATTAAAAACAACATGAAAAGTGACAAAACAACAAAGGGAAATGAGGGAGATGAAAAAACATCAAATAAAAGAGGAGAGGTAGACCAAAAAGAATCAAAAGTATGAAGGGTGAGGAAAGACACCAAATACAAAAAAAGAAGAGACTAGGGGAGGGAGAGGGAGAGGGAGAGGGATAAAGAACAAGGGAAAGAAAGGAAAACAAGAAATTCAATGAGTGAAAATTATGAATGAGGGTTGTAAAATTTAGATAAGATATGTCCTAGTTATAATGTTATGCAGTTGTAGATTGTTAGGATTAATGGGAAGTATGTACTGAGAGGGGAGGGGTGAATTAGTACCTCTAAAACTTTTGTATCCCTTTTATCAATTAACCTTTGTAATCAATTGTATATCCATTCAATCTGATTTAAACTATCTTGATGTGAGTTATATCAATTCATAACATTAACATACATGTGAACATTCATAGAAACATTCATGAAAGTAATTTGACACATAACACAAGATATGATATAGCAGAAAACTCCTGTGAGGAAGCAAAAACTGCGGTGGGGATGGCACCCACAAAATCTTCACTATCTGTAGATTGGAAGGGGCCAATTAAGGCTTACAATTTGATCACTTCTGATGATCTACCTTGTTAAGAGTATCGGTGGAGACCTATCAAAGTCTACTATGTTAAGAGCTTTAGCAACATTGTTGAGTGTGCACTCGATTAAGAGATTTTTTGTTGGACTGTTAAATCCACCTTCCTAGAAAGGATTTTTACACTTTTCTCCACTTGTTAGAATGATAGAAAATTACAAATTGACCTAGTAAATGCAATCTCCTATTGCTGATACAGATCCAATTTAGTTTACATAAAATGATTATCACCTAATTGTGATTGAATAATACCTTTGATTCTCGGTATGCTCTGTTCTTGGTTCTTGCTAACCAAATTCACCTTTTGTTGTTTCTGTCCTTGAAACTCTCAATCTGATCCATAGATGTGCTCGTTTGATTCATTTATGTTCTCCTCTCTCTTCACATCAATAATAATGAATGATTGCATCATCTATTTATAGATGGATTGACTTCATCAAGTTTTGATAAAAAATAATGTTAACTCTAAGACCAGGTTTACAACTTATACCTAGATGTCCTAGTCTATGTGTTTTAAATCAGTTAGACTGATTAAAGCACTTACATTCATGTATCTTGTCCCTAAAGAAATGGATCTAAAACAATTAAATATCTTATAAATAGAATACACTTTCTTTATCTAAAATGGAAGCTAGATCCACTTTTTGCGGGCTACAACTGACTTTCGGTTATGTCTGTCGGTCATGCTTAACTGTCCTTCAGTTTTGTTCTATCGGTTGCACTTTAACTGTCTTGTCGGTCTGTACTATATCTTGCATATCGGGTTCCTCTATCTGGTTCCACTTCATCTTTCTGCTTTGTGATTTCGGTTTACACACTAAGTTGTGTCGTTGGTTCTCTTTGCACTTTGTCATCTTTGGCGATCTCTTAATATCCGATCTTCTATTTTCTCAGTCCTGTCTTTTGGTGTATGCTTACCGAAAGTGTTGTTTGTATACTAATGGAAAATTAATGTCACCAATCTCCCCCTTTGACATTAGCATAAAAAATTGATATGTGCAAAATACTAACAAAATATTAAGTATATACAACATATATAATCCTTAGTCATTTAATGACCCCCCCCTATGTATATGCCGGTATATATGTACATATGATGTCTTTCCTTATACATATCATTTTTTTTCATATGAATATACATATACATATCTACCATTTTCCCATATGAATGAATGAATGAATACATATCATTTTCTCTTTTTGTATTTTGTACTCATATCATTTTCCCCCTTTTTGGATATCAAGGGAAAAGGTCTTTACCTTAGAGCTTATAAAAAATGCGGGAGCGTGAAGACTTCATGTCTTCCATATTTTTATCCAATTGTTCTCTGAGGTTCTCCAGAGCCATGTGCTCGAGTGTGATCTTTGAGTGCATGTTGTAGATGTTGTCTACCACAAACATCTTTGGGGTTGCTATCAGTTACCTTGCTGAACTGATATGTTGTTGGAGCAGTGTAAGGTTTGGCAGAAGTTGAGCTTGGATCTTGGTTACTTCTTCCCTAAAGTGTGTCCCTTCCTCCCACAACTCTTGCCTTAACTTTTTAATCTCTATAATTTTCTCATAATTCAGCTTAACTGCATTGTTTCCATCAGTGGTTAAGCTTTGTGCACTATTTGCTAGATCTTTATCCAGCTTTGCAATGTTGTCACTATTCTCTTTAGTGAAATTGTCTATTGTGCTCAATGTTTGAATCAAGGTTATAGCTTCATATATGATTGGATCTAATTCAATTATGAATTCTGATAGCTTTACCTTATTTACCGCCACGTCTTGGTTGATGTTCTCAATGAGCTTTTGTTGGTACTTCATCTCAGCTCTCTCCTCTATTGCCTTCTCAGCATCAATATTCTAAGTTGTGATTGCATCTGTTAAAGTATCTAATTGATCTAAAATGGGCTTGTTCTTATCAATGTCAACATCGGATACAATTTTATTTAGTATGTCCTGTGTTGTCTCTAGTACCATGGAGTCCATGTGTTGTTTCTTCAGCTTTTCTTGCAATGCCTTCCTTTGGCATATTTCTCCATATTATTGTAATGCTTCAAATTCAAGTGTAGATGGGTCACACTTCAGTATTTCTATAAGTTCATCCAATGTGACCTCTAACTTGTTCTTCTTTGATTTCTTCTTCTTCTTCTGAGAATCACTAGAATGTAAAACTATTGCCAATTTCTCGGCCTTCTCTGTTGTGCTCGATGACATGACCCGTTGTGCTTATTTCTACTGCTTGGCATCGGTTTTAGCTTGTTGAGTGTCTGCAGACATCTCCACATTCACCTTAACATCATCGGTAGCATGCTTGTCAGTTTCCTCAGGAGTACCATCTTTAGTGTTGTCTCTGTCATTGGTGTCCTTTGCTTCATCAATCTTTGTTTCTGCAATTCTTGTCTTGTTTATCTGTATCCTTTTCTTTATCCCCCCCAGTAACCTTATCAGTGTCGGTTACATCATGAGTATCTCTGATGTCTTGCTGACCATCAGTGTTGTCCTTGTTTGCTTCTTCCACTGCATCCTTGGGAGTATCCTTCTCTGGTAACTTGCTTGATTCTTGCAATATATTGATAACTTGTATCAATACTGGCATATTGCCTGGAATATTCACTTGTGCAGTATCCACTGTCATGTCCTTCTCATCGGTTTTATCCTTTGCAACAGTGACATCTTCTTCCTTATTCACTTCCTTTGCTGGGTCATCGGTAATGTCTATGGCATTAGTGTCCACGATGTTGTCATTTGTGGTATCTGGCCATGATTCATGTGCAACATTTGTAGTTTTGTTTCTAGTTGCATCATCTTCTTCTTTATCTAAACCAATAGATGTGTCATCTTGAGTTTCCTTATCAACATCTTGTTGTTGAAGGTCTTTGTCTGGGATTTCCTCCTCTGTAGGTCTGTTCATTATCTTGCACCATTTCTTGTGGTTGTCCTTCTCAAGCTCTATAAGTTTTCCTTCAAGAAATTTGTATGCTCTTAGCTTTGATGAGAACTCCTTTTTATACTTTTCCATCATTTCATCTATCTCAACCTTCTTTGATTCAGGTTGCATGAGAGAAACAAGTACTCTCTCTCTTATCTCTTTTTCATTCTTCAATGCAAATTTCCAATGGGAGTATAGTCTATCTAAGAGTTCGTTTGGTACATAACTGCCTTCAAACTAAATCAGTACATATTTGAATTTGTACATTTTAGCTATGATGGCGTCCTCTACTTTATTCTGATCTTTTGGGTCTAACTTCAACCATCTTCTGATTTCTGAATCTCATATAGATCCAGAGTTTGTAATAGATTTGCATATGTCATCAATAGATTCAGGAGGTGTTACCTTGACACTTTCTGCTTCTGTAGCTTCATACTTCTCAGTGTCTTCTATATCCTCTCGGGTTCTTATGAATTTCTTTTCTTTCTTGTTTTGCCCTCTCTTCGGTGCGGGAGATTTCCTTTTGTAAGTCCTAACCTTTCCTTTCTTTAGAGGTGAAGGAGTAGAATCCTTTGATGTTTGGCTTCTTGTCTGAGAAGTAACTGTTGTCCTTGGTTTCTTAGTTGGTGGAGGAGGTGGTGAATCTGACTCTGTTTCCTCAGATTCATCCTTTTCTTCATCTTTACCGACAGATAATTGTTCTTCAATTTCTTCCTCCTGTTCAAATTCTTCATTTTTCTTAGCTTCTTCCTCAGTTGCTAACAGTATCTTCTTCAGATTCTTCACCATTTTGTCCTTCTTCCTAACAATGTTCTTAACAACTAGGCCATATTTTATTCTTGTCTTGGCCTCTTCATATGTTCCAATTTTTGGTTGTTTCTTCTCCAACGGTTCATTGATCAAGGCATCAATTACCTTAGTTGCAAGATCAATGTTGATCTCATACTCTAATGGTTGCAACCATGTTGTCCTCGGTACAACAGGCTTAATGTATGTATTGTCTGTGTCAACCATGAAGCATATCTCATCTTTATATTTTTCAATGAGTTTCTCAGGGATTCTTACCCTCTTTTTCATTCAGTCTTTGAATACATTAAAGTATTCATCCATGACTGTCTCAAAGTTATCTCCCAGTGTAGCTATATGCTCACTGATTTGCATGGTGGTTGATTTGTTGTTGTCCCATTTAACATCTCCAACTGACGGGAATGTTTCTTGAAAATAAAAGAAGTTACACATTATGAGTGAGCCAAACTTACAGCTGTTTGACTTTGCATTTCTGATAGTCTTTAGATTGTCTTTCAATTGATTCAAGAGTAGTTCAGATAAGTCCAATTGTGTTCCTTTCTTAACAATTTTGAACATTGTGTCCACTGCACCAGATGCTATGTTGTTCAATCTTCTTTCTTGGAAGAATTTGTATCCTAGGATACATGCACCAAACTTGATCTCATCATCGATTATTGTTGTAACTTTTAGTCCTCTGCCATCCCATTTGGCTCCTGTCATCTTCTCGGTCTCAGCCTTGGGTGGATGCTTGAGTTCCTTTACTTTCTTGGTTATGGGGTAACCGGTAACCACATGAATGACGTCCCAGGTTATTACCTTTGGTTCATCAAGCCATAGCTTGTTGTTATCCATTCGACTTAGTACTAACCGAATCCATTCGATTTTGAAAACCTTCAAAAACATTAGGGCATTGGTGAGCCCTTTTACTTCAATGTGCTTGTGTTCATCTTTCAGTGTTCCATCATCGTTGCACAACTTCTTATAAGCTTCTTCAACCTCTGAAGTTCCTATCTCTACAATCTTGCAGTGTATGAAAGATCGAACATCTTCCATGAGTAAAACCCTAGCTAGTATGCGTAAAAATGCTCCAGCGTCGTCAGGTTGTGAGGCAACCTTAGGATGGATCTTGTAATTAGGTTCCTCACATGCTGAATTCTTAATAAGTTTGAACTCATCCTTCTTTGCATTCTTGGATTTTACAGTTCTTAAAGTCGAGGCCATTTTATGAAATTTAGGGCTTCCTGCAAAATGCGTAAAAAAAGAGTTGTTGGTCTCATAGAACTTATTGTTTATGCTTGCAAAGATTTCAGATCTGCTTGGCAGTGTTGTTTGTCGAGTTGTGGTCACTCTATAACTTAGTTGTTTTCTACTAGAAAATTGCCTTGGTCACTCTGCTCTGGGTGTCATGACAAATGAGTCATTTCATTGCCCTATTTATAGGTGTTGCCCTAAAATGCGTGCCATAAATGCTTACCAACTCCTCGATGTATGAAGACTAAGTTCGTCGGTGAAGACTTCACTTTCCTTCGGTGACAACATAACATTTTGGAGCAGTCGTTAACTCACATGCTTTTACCCATAGGTTTTGGTATCACTGACAACTTGTTCATTTTCTTTATTATCGACGTGGCTCGGTTTATACTTAGCAACTTTTCTTTTAACCAACGCTTCTCGGTAAATGTAGGCGGTCTTAGCTTTGACTGTATACCGATGGGTTTCGATATATATATGCCTGAAAGAATATTTATCACAAATTTTAACAAGTAATACCATGATGCATCTTTATTTATGCTAATTTGGCATTATATCAACATACTATGGAACTGATGTAAAATAATAACATGGGTAATGCAGTTCCATACTTACTTGTTCTGCTTAGGTGGGGGAGCTGATGTCACCAAATCCATTGGATGGGGTGTCACCATTTGCATTTCTCGGTCTAGCTTCATCATTTCTTGAATCTTTTCTCCACATCTTGTCTCTAGCCCTCTAGATATCTTCAATGGTGTTTCCATTGGGATATGTGCTTGTCTCTGTCATTCGGTCTCTGCAGTCTTTCTTGAGATGACCAACTTTATGATAGTGTAAGCATGCCATTCCAGGGTTAGTCCAGCCTCTAGACTTTCTAGTCCACTGTCTCATACATTTTGTAGCAATGTAACCATATCTTCCACATGCTGTACAATTTTTCCAAGTATTGTAGTCCCATACATACTGGTTACCGACTCTCTTTGGTTGATAGGGAGTTTCTTGACCTTTAGGCTTCTATGCTTGCCTTTTCTTTTTCTAGCATTCAAGAGTTGTGTGCCCATTCATTATGCATGTAGGACAATACTTGTCCATGTAGGTTTCCTTCTTTGGTTGTTTCATCTCAGACTTACGTTCATATGCTTTATGTCCTTTCTTGTTGCATTTATAAGAGAATCCTATGAATGAAGATGTAGATTTAGGAATACCTTTCATTTTGCCTCTACATACATTTGATGTATGGCCTTGCTTTCCACAGTGATTTCATGTAATATTTCTTGGTCTTGAATTTGTGTAGACATTCTTTGGATCAGCTTGATTTGATGATTCTCCATTCTTGGTAAAATCTAGACCGGTATTGTTGTTGACTCTTCGTTGTCCTTCAAGAAAATCATCCATTCTTTTATTGCTTTCTTAAGCTTTCTCGATAATCTCATTATGTTGTTGTTGAATTCTTATTTCATGTTTCAACTTTTTATTTTCATCCCTCAATTCACTGATAAATCCAACTTCCTCTATCGGTTAAGAGATTTTTTGTTGGACTGCTAAATCCACCTTCCTTGAAAGAATTTGTACACTTTGCTCCAATTGTTAGAATGATATAAAATTATAAATTGACCTAGTAAATGCAATCTCCTATTGCTAATACAGATCTAATTTAGTTTACATAAAAATATTATCACCTAATTGTGATTGAATAATACCTCTGATTCTCTGTATGCTTTGTTCTTGGTTCTTGCTAACCAAATTCACCTTTTGTTGTTCCTGTTCTTTAAACTCCTAATCTGATCCATAGATGTGCTCGTTTAATTTATTCATGTTCTCCTCTCTATTCACATCAATAATAATGAATGATTGCATCATCTATTTATAGATGGATTGACTTCATCAAGTTTCGATAAAAAACAATGTTAACTCTAAGATCAGATTTACAACTTTTACCTATATCTCCTAATCTATGTATTTTAAATTAACTATAATGATTAAAGCACTTAAATTAATGTATCTTGTCCCTAAATAAATGGATTTAAAACAATTAAATATCCTATAAATAGAATATACTTTCTTTATCTGACGTGGAAGTCAGATCCACTTTTTGCGGGCTGCAACTGACTTTCTGTTCTGTCCGTCAGTCATGCTTGACTGTCCTTCAGTTTTGTTATGTTGGTTGCACTTTAACTGTCTTGTTGGTCTTCACTGTATCTTGCATATCGGGTTCCTCTGTCGGGTTCCACTTTATCTTTCTTCTTTTTGATTTCGGTTTACACACTAAGTTGTGTCGTCGGTTCTCTTTGCACTTTGTCATCTTCGCTGATCTCTTAATATCTGATCTTCAATTTTCTCAGTTCTGTCTTTCGGTGTATGCTTACCGAAAGTGTTGTTTGTATACTAATGGAAAATTAATGTCATCAGTAGATATATAGTTGAATATTCTTGTATATAGTATAAGTTTTGATGAGGGTTCTATTGAACATGCCAAATAATTGAGAGGGGGGTGAATTAGTTATTTACAGACAATTTATTAAACTTTTGTTGAACCAGTAATTACTTACCAATGAGAAACTTATAATAAATATAAACATCAAAGCACAAAACCATCAACACAATGACCACCATAATTTACGTGGAAACCCAAATTGGGAAAAACCACAGAGAAGCTAATTCTCATGAAATCAACACTAGTTAAGGTGATTTTTACAAGGGCTCACTACCAGTTTGTTCACTGTGGGTTGGCTCATTGTGAGTAGGGCTAACTACCTTGAAATATAAAAGTGGTTAAGTTCCAATACAAATAGGCTCACTGCTAGAATATAATAAATAATTTTGAATCCACCACTGAAACCACTATCACCAACACACTACAATACAAAAATGATATAATAGTCTGCTACCGATTACATCAAATCGCATGAAACATCAACACACAAAGATATTTCCTTGTTAGATTCACATTCACTTTGCATATTACTCCCATCCAAGCATCACCTCAACAAATTCCAACAACCAAGTCAACCTAATATGATTAAAATAGGTCACACCAAAGCATTCCTATGGTGGTAAGGAATGAAACATGTACCACCTTTCTCAATACAACATGCTTCACACATATCAACACGCTACACAATCTCTGAGACCTTCAGTACAATGGATAGGATAAATATGTTATAATTCAAAGACAGACCAAAGCACAATGAACACGTCCAAGATGGGACTAAACCAAAACAAAAATTCCATAGTATGTTGCACACTAAATAGGACCAACGTTGACACATACAAGCAAAATATATTTATATCATAGCCTTCAGTGCAAACTTCTATTGATACACCACTATCGATACACTACTATTGATACACTACTATTGATGCACCAAAATAGACAAACCACATCTAAACCTCTTTTATGCATCACACATGTTGACATCAATGGAAATCATTAATGAAAATAAAAAATAATAATATCAACTTCATATTCTAACAATCTCCCCCTTTGTTATTATAATATAAGAAATGGTGAACCCACTAGGGTAGGCTAGGAAGATGGCTCATCACATCTAAATGTTTTTGATGTGTATATATCATATGTTACATTATGAATACCCTCAAATGCTTCACCCTCAAATCCAAATCAGATTAGGAAAGCCCAAATAAGATGAAGGGATGCTAATGCTAGATCTGGATTTGAAGACGGAGTATGGAGATGAATTCCTTTATTGATAATACATATATGATATGTAAATTGATATGCAAGACTATGAAAGGAACACAAAATATGATAAATGAAATTGTTACTAACAAGGTATGATATTAGATCCGATGTATAAAAGGAAATACAAGATGAAAAGGAGAAGAATGAACTTACCTTGAAAGGAAGGAGAGGAGGAACAAACTTAAAATTTGGAATTGATTATAGAATATCTATCAGAACCATAAAATGTTATGGATCTAGAACACTGAGACCTATAATTCCTAACTGTGAAATTTTTAGATCCAAAGGACAATTCTGACTCAAGTCGACCTAGTCCCACAAATTCAGCCTTGTCTTACAGACTCAAAAACTGGTGAAAGTTGTAGCAAATCAGTCATAGGTTCTGGAACTCTGGAGCCAAAACTTGAAAACCTATTCCTGCACACAAGGAGAAAGGGGGAAATTTTTTTTGTAAGGGGATTTCCTTGGTCAATCCCCTATATAGTAATCAACCTTGAAATGAAATAGAAAAGTAATGTAAATAAGATAAATGTCAGATTTACCTTGCATAGAAAACCCTCATGGATAGATGTAGAAATCATTCAACTCCATAAGGATGCTTGTATGATTGGAATATTTTGTAGAATCAAGGATCCCTTCACAAGTATGATAGATCTACACTTGCCAATCCTAGATCTTCAATGAGTGTATGATTGAAATCATGAATAGAGAAGAGGAATGGGTCTTCTTGTTTTCTTGAGAATTCCTCCACTAGGCCACCATGGGAGAGAAACTTGTATCAAGAAGAGAATATTGCCTTTGCATGAAGAGAATAAGACTTGGAGAGTTATAAATCTTCAATGGATGCTTGCCTTCAATTTTTGAATCCACCACTTCAATTACACAACTCAAAATCTTTCACTTGAAAGATATTTTGCATATGGATAACTTGCATAATAATAGTTGATATTAGTGTAACCACTTGAATTTGGTCTGTTCCAACTATGGACCCTATTTTCCCTAAGTGTGATCATACCTCCAATTATGTCATGATAATGTTACTTTGGCATAATTCATTTTTAAATCAAATTTAATGTCCTAGGTGATTTTTATCACTAAATTATATTAATTATTATAGCCATACAATTCAAATCAATTCAAACCAATTAAATCAAATCAAATACAAACATGGCTATAATATTTAATTATAAAGGAATTAAATAAACCCCTTAAATCAATTATCCACTTGCAAATAACCCATTCCCCTAGCCTATTTAATTTAATTAAAATGGCTATAGTCCTCTTAATTATTAAAAATAAATAAAATGCTTAAATAATTAATTCCTATATTTTAAATTAATTAAATAAGTTTAATTCATTTCATTTATAATCCCTTAAACCCCAACCTAACCTATCTCAACCACTTCTACCCTAGGTTCTAACCCATCTCAACTTATTCCCCCCATACTAATCTAATCCTCATTCTAATTCTAATCCTAACCCACCTCCTAATGTTGTCACACTCCATTAAGGAATAATTAAACAACTCAACCCACTTGAGAAAGTCAACTTTCTCAAGCATGACTTCTCTAAGGACCAACTTGCCAAGTTGAGCCTTATACCCTCCCATGCCTCTTAAATGAATTTCATTAATAACCCTTAAT
>MU228495.1:1174443-1184833 GCA_018584345.1 Thuja plicata | reverse complement strand
TACCAGTGACCCAGTTTCCATCAAAACCCTAAACCCCTTAGACATTAGTACATCAAAGCTGTAAAACATTAATGCAATTGAAAAATACGAATTATGTAGTCATTCAAAAGAATTCCAATCTCTGAAATAACATAGCAGACTGTGGATTAACCTCTATAGAGCAGCAAACCCAAAATTTATCACCCCCTAAGATAAGGCTTATCCAAGCCCACTGTCAAAACATGACCATTACTGTTGACCAAGCACATATACAACACCCATTACAGTTTCGACATTTTTGCGGAACAAATTGGCTTCAAAATTTTTAAAACTAATCACATTACCTCACCTCAGTGTTGCAGTGCTGAATCCGCCCTCCAAAGTGAAGGTTCCTAAATAACCTTCCACTACACAGTGCCGCACTGGTTTCGCGCGCTCTGCAACTTAACCTTGAAAAATTTGCAGCCGATGGTAAAATGAAGATAACTTTTCTTTTTTTTTACTTTTATGCACGTGTTGGTCGAAATTTTGACCAACACGGGCATAAAAGTAAAAAAAAAGAAAAGTTATCTTTTATAATGCGACCAAGTAAAACAATTTTGCTAGTTGGTCGAAAAGTTTGGTCGCAATTTAGGGTCAAATCTATTAGTGGCTAGTCCTCAGGGTAAGACTAATTCTGAAAACACTGGGAATGCTAAGGAGAGCTTCAACATTGAAGTGGCTCAGAAAGATATCATTCTCTCTTTCGGGAAGTTCATGGCCACTATTGCTTAGGACATTAAGAAAATGAAGACTGATATCAATGAACAAGCTAAGATAGTGGGTATGATAAAAGTTTCTACCTTTGGGGAAGACTCCATGGCTAACAATCTGAAGAACTGGACTGAAGCCATTAAAAAAGGTGAAGCCTTTAGGGAATTGGGTACGAAGGTGTTGGCTATGGAGGATAAAATAAACAACAAAGAGGGTGAAGTCAACAATATTGAGGAGCGTCTGTCCTCACAGGAAGGTAAAATGGAAAAAATGGACTTGATGGTTAGAAAAATTTGCGAGCAGAGCTATAACATTCTAAGAGTGTCTGTTGAGCAATGCAAGAACCTGATGGAGAGATTTGAATCCATTAGAGGGGAGAAGAGCAGGGACCCCAAAGAGGGGATGGGCACTAGAATCCATACTCGATCAAGCATAAAGAAGAAAGACACTGATGATCTTAGACTGTCGGTGGATAATATGGAGCTCCTTGTGGAGCAGGCAAAACTTATGATGGAGACTAGCTAACTCCCTATTTGCTCCCTTTTTGTCTTCAGGCTATCTTTTATCTGGCGCTATCTTTCTCTATTTTTTGGTTTGTAGGGCCAAGGTCCATGTTTCTCTTTTGTCTAGTTTTTTTGATGCTTGACTGATCAGCTTTTTCTATCTTCTGATCTTCTGTACAAGGTTTCGGGACCTTTCAAATCCTGCTTTTACTTATTCAAAATAGGTGCACAAATATACACACACATTTATGGTGCCCACTGTGGGGCTCGATTTCCAACTTGGCCTCATTTTATATCACTTTTTCACTAATTTGCATACCCAGATTTCTGTTACAGGGTCATTTTTGGCCATTTAGGATCGCATTTGGGATACGTGCTCGCACCGCAGCAAACGAGGCTCGCATTCAGGATTTCCTGGATCGTTTCTGGTTTAGGCTTGCATCTAGTAAACACTCAATCACATCTGGTAAGGAAGGTCGTATCCGGTGTTGTGTCATTTTTTTGTCTTTCTGGATCGCATATGGTAAAAATTTTAGTGAACTACTTTGCCTAACCACTAACTTTTGTGTGTTCGACTTCTTTGATTAGCTTAACGATTGTTTGCAGGTTGACATTGGTGGTATTTTTTGTGAGTTGCTACATAACAGATACTAACTCAGTTTTTCAAGTTGCCAACCCCCATCTTGACCTCTATTTACTTGCTTTAAAAACTAAGATACATTTTCCAATCTATCACTAAACTGACTAGAAGACTATGCTCTTTTCCTTTTTAAGGAAAATAAGAAACTCACACATTAGTTTATGGGTTGAACAAAATTTGGAGTTAATTGAACAAGCAATCAAATCGTATAATTATTTTAGAATTGGTAAATGAACAACACAAATCACTAAATCTTGTGGATCAAAGAACAAGCTCAATTGTATAATTCATTTTTGGGACACAAAAATTGAACAAAGCAAACTCACTAAATATTGAGGCTAATTGAACAAGGCAAATCTCTTTTTCAAGCAATCTTATTTTCATTAAAATAGGAACATCTAAATCAAGCACAACATTGCTTGAGGGAAAGAACCACTTTGCTTGATTCTGTTTTGGGAGAAAATGGTTTAGATTAGGAGAGTATGCTCTTCTTTTTTGGAAGAATCAGAAATCCAGACATCCAAAGCTTGCCAATCCTTGGTACATATATTTAAATAGTAGAGGGTCTGTCGGTTGATGAAAAAATCTCCTGGGAATGACCCAAGTGAGGACAGGTTTACACTAACCCTTCCAACTCACTATAAATAGTTGCTTCCTCATAGGCTAAAGCCTCGGAAGATGGAGCCAATTTTGTTCATGGAATTTTGACATCATTCCTTGAACATGCTTGGGTATATGTAGAGCGGAGACGCTTGAATCTTGCTTGTGAGACTACATATATCTAGGTACTCATAGGGCTATATGCCTGAATTTTGCCTTGTGTAATTTGTATGGGGGACGGTTTCGAATGGATTGCCCAATAATCTACAACAACTTCAACTGAAAGAATTCCTGAATCACCCCCAAAAGGGTGATAATATTTGTGCAAGGCAAAAAGTAATTGCCCCAAGACACTCGTCATATTGTGCCCTCACTTGCGTTTGGAGTCGGCTAATGCAAAATCATGACTGGAGCCATTGTGTGCTTGGTGATGGCTGTATTCTAATTAGCATTTGAGTGTGTACCTGAGTTAATGAGCAAATATTTTCATCCTCCACCTAGAGAATAGGAAATAGATGAGTGTTTGTTTCACCCTCCTAACAATGCAAATTTGCTTGACGTTCTTAAAAGACCACTAAAAAGATAAACTCCTTCAAACAAGCAACAATATTCAAACCCTCAGATACATGTATTCTTCACTGGAAAATCTCCAAACACGATCACAGATCAGACAAAATTGAATGAACTCCCAAAACAAAAAATTCAAAACTGGCAAAAAACTAACAAAGTCATCATAAGATCGCATCCTAGATTTCCCAAATCGCATCTAGTATTTGGGATCGCATCCGTTATGCTAGCTCACATTTGGTTAGCACACAGTCGCATCTAGGATTTAGGCTCGCATCTGGTGTCATCAGAGGCTCGCATCTGGGAGCTTGCATTCAGAACAAAGGGTACCTGTAGAAGTTTTTCTTGGAAAGTGTCAGTTGATTAGGATACCCTTTTGGCTCTTTAGCTGGTTCCTATTGTCTTTTCTGGTCTCCCTTTTGAAATTTCAAAACTCTTTCGAGACGTCTACCATGCATGCTTAGTCAGTCTTTCACGATCAGTTCAATACGCGTGGTCTACCCGCTTTCTACCAACAACTTGGTTCCCAGCTCACTATCAGGGCATTCTAACCCTCTAATGCTAGAATCATTTATATCCACCAATAACAAACAATTACTTTTACCTAGACACGCCCACTTGAACGGTCTGAAACTCTCACTTGCACTATTGGGAAACATTGACAAAAGTTGAGAAACAACTTCATGGTTAACACAAGACACAACAAGTACACGTCTAAAGGATTGAAAGTGCCTCCTAAAACACCACACTTTCAAGGAGAAACTTCTCGTAGTTCCCTACTCAATCTAGAGTCCCCGCAAATGGATAGCAACACTCGCAGATGGAGTGAGGCTTTTGAGGAGTATAATGATGGCAAACACCAAAAGCCCGAAGATACGGATGAGGAGGAAGGACCCAGATTTAAACATGGCCCATTTGGATCTGACAGTGAAGGGGAGATCCCCAAAGATGAGTACGAAAAACTCAAACAGAGTAAGAGGTTCCACAAGATATTGGAACGGATAATTGATGACGATAAAGAAAAGTACTTCCTCCATCTAGTGTCCACAAGTGTCAAATTACCCAAGGATTATGATGTGGAAAAACTCAAGGAAAAGGAGGTACCAAATCCTATATCAATTCTCACCAAACAACTCAATTTGATGCAAACAGATCTCACAAACCTCAAACAGGAGAAGGAGAAACCCAAAAAAAAAAACTCTTTGGATGCCATTTGTCCATTTCCTTTTGACTAGAGTATCACTATGGTTCCATTTCCTCCCAACGTGGCAAGACCAAAGTACGAAAAGTACACGGGAGAAACTGACCACACGACCATGTGAGGGAATTTTGTGCTCTAAGCATAGAATACATGCACGAACCTACATACCTCATGCGACTATTTCTAGGAAGTCTAGGAGGTAATGCCATGGAGTGGTTCTCAAAACTGAACCCTAAGGTCAAGATATTCGAGGAGTTGATCCAACGATTCATCCAACATTACTCCTACAACATCCAACATGATGTGACTATGATGACCTATGTAATACCAAACAGAGAACTGGTGAAACATTTACACACTTCCTACAAAGAGGGAGGAAGATTTTTGCACGATATTCAAGGGCCATTCTCGAAACAGAGAAGATTGAGATCTTCATTAATAATCTAGTGCCTAAATTGAACTACGCTTTACAAATGCAAGACTCTCCAAGCTTTGACAAGATGATTAAAAATGCCCTCCAAGCTTCGACAGGATGATTAAAAATGGTCAAAAGGGGAGAGATCACCCTTCAAAATGAAGACAAAACCAACAACTCCACCTCCAAGCCTAAATGGTGGAAGCAAAACAAGAATGTTGTTAATGATGGAGTGGTTGAAGCCTCTAACATTAATCCTAAACCCAAGGTGTTCAATCTAACCAATAGCATGCAAGAAAGCAAGGATGCTAAGGTAACAACTCTCGTACCCAAAGCAAACAATGATAATAGAAAGGGACGGAAATGGACTTCAAAACCCCAAAGAACTTTCACTCCTTTGGGAGAACCTCTTGAGACTGTTCTCAAAACACTATTGGATAACAAAGTCCTCACAATCCCAGATTCCAAACCGTGGGAACCAATGGTCAAACCCAGGTGGTGGGATGATAATTCCTACTGTGTCTTCCACAAAAACAAGGGACACATGACTAATAATTGCCTCAAGCTTAAACATGTCATCCAAGACATCATAGAAGGAGGTAAGATCAAAGTAGACGAACACACTACCAATAAGGATCATACAACATTCAACAAACCCTTTCCTAATTATGATCAAGGGGAAAGATCTAAAGGGAAGAGTAATGAGGTAAACTACACCTATTCAAAAAATGACAATGTGATCAATATGCTTGACATTAAAACCGAATCCATTAATGTGGTTACAATCAAAGGTGTCTCATTCGACTCGAATGTTGTAACACGGATCCAAGCACAAGTCACGATCAAAGGACCTCCAAAACCGACATCAACATCCAAGGTTCCTATTGTAACTATTCTTAAACCAGCATCAAAACATGTGGTTACTATTCCTAGAGCAAAATATGACTTGGTAGACCAATTGCAGCGAACCTCTGCCAAAATTTCCATTTTTGAGTTGCTAAAAATATCCACAGTACATAGGGAAATCCTAGAACAGGCTCTACATGCTGCTAATGTCCCAAAGGATATCGATATAGAAAAATTCCAAGCGATGGTCAATCACATTTCCGCGCCACACTACCTCTCCTTTTCTGAAGAGGATGACAAGTCATTGACCCATCCACATAATCAACCCCTCCATATTGAAGTCCTTATTCATAAATCCTGTGTTAGACACGTGTTGATAGATGGAGGCGCAGGATTGAATATCTGTACACTTGATCTAATCAAGAGACTGGGTCTCTCAAAACAAATAATTGACTCTAGAAGCAAGATAACCATCAAAGCTTATGATGAGGAAGAAAGGTCCTCCAGAGGTCTTATTGTTCTACCTATCAGAGTCGGACCGATTGAGAGGAATGTCACATGTCAAGTCCTGGATCTACCTTTGGCCTACAATATCCTGTTAGGGAGACCATGGATTCACGAAATGCAAGATGTACCATCCACTTACCACCAATGCATAAAATTCCCACATAATGGGGTGGAAGTGACGATTCCTGCAAATGCTAACTACACTTGCAACAATATCAAAGCAAGTAGCATGATCCCGCACAACAAAGAGGCTATGGATGTCATGGCTCCTGAAACTACCAAGGACATGGTTATGAAGAGTTTTAGCAAAAACTTGAAACTTGAAGAAACAGGTATGGGAGAGTACAAGCTGGACCTGACTCCCTCATTGACAAAACTTCCAGTGTCACCAAGATCCTATGGAAAACCTTACTCAATATTCACACCTACAGCATCCCAGGAGCCAGAAATACACAAAGCAACTGGCATGGTGAAGGCATCCACATCTTCTTCAGATAACACAGAAGAACAAGCACTCTTGGACTGGCTTTACAAAGGAGAATCGGTGGAATTTGAGGTCAAACATGTGAAGATATCCCTAGAACAATATGGAAAGGGATATGATTTCCTTAAATAGATGGGATACAAAGGAAAAGGACCTCTAAATTACACAGGATGAGGGCTTATTGAACCTATACCCATGGAGTTCCAGAATACAAGAGATAAAATAGGACTGGGTTTTAATGCTAAAACTAATAAACCTGCTTCAAAAGGGAGTCCACACTAAGATAAAGGGAGTGATGAAACAGGTGAACTAGAGAAATGGTCCTATGAGAGATTGTTACATGTTGGCACACAAGACCCCAACTACCAAGGAGAACGCTATGTACCTAGCTTTGAGGTACCACAAGATCTTCACACTCCTTTACTAGCACAACCTCCTATTCAAGAGGTAGGAGACACCATAGCAACAATTACTCAAGAGACACCCCGACACCAAAATTTACATCCTAACTGGGGGCAATTGGTCATATTTTCACATGTCCTTAATCTACCCCACTTTGATCCCTAGGCAACTAACCGGGTACATCAAATAACCATTGCAGAATACTTAAAAATATCCGATGATGAGGTCACTGACTTTCATGACTATGAATGGGAAGAGCTATCTATCACCACTGAAGATATTGGAATAGATACAATTCACATGTTTGCGGCACCCTCAGCTCCTTGTAAATAATTTGACACTCCTCCCAATGACACTGATAATCTTGAAGAAGAAGAAGAGTTCCTTCCCTCGATCATTGATGAAGAAACTGGTGAATACATAAGTCTAGAAGAATTTCATAGGCTACAAGCAAGCAGCCTCCTTTTACGGAGAGACGATGATGAAATTTCTACTGATGAGTCGCTAGAATTTGGTCCTCATATGACTAACAACGACCCTTTTAATGAAAATCTCACTCTTATTGATCTAAATATCAAAGAAATTAACTTAACAGATCACGTCATGTCGATTAATGGTCTTGATGCTAGCGCGATGTTGTCCTTCCCAGAATCTGACTCCCTAACATTGATACTTCCAGACTTAATTGATTGGACTGAAACATATCCTACTCCTATCCTCAACTTTCCCAATGACCACACCCTAGCTTTTTATCTCAATGCTTGTGAACCTTACCCTTCTTCCACCAATGTAAGGAGTGAGAACATGTCACAGGAGGATAACAGGTTTCTTAGTCAAAAACTGAAAAAGAAAAAGAAAAAGCAGACTGATGATGAAAACCACTCTGTGGCAGTATCAGATCCCAAAATAGTAAAGAAAAAAGATGTATCCATTGGTGAAAACCTCTCAGAGGTGCCAAAGGATGAGACTCTTGATATCCTCCCTGAACACTTTTAGGAAAGATCTTCAGTACTGATTGAACCAACACAACCAGTAAATTTGGGCACTGTTGAAAATCCTCAAATAGTCCACCTTGCACAATCTTTATCAGAAGAAGAGAAGACACAGTTCATAGAGTTCCTGAAAGAGAAGAAAATTAACTTTGCATGGTCTTATACAGATATGCCAAGGCTAGATCCTAATCTAATCATGCACCATCTATAGCTCTCGGGATCAAGCCTGTGAAACAAAAACTTAGAAAAATGCATCCTCATGTTGCATTATTAGTAAAAGCAGAGCTAGAGAAGTTGTTGAAAGCTGGATTTATTCAAGTCATTGCCTATGCAGGGTGGATCTCCAATGTGGTCCCCATGTCTAAAACAGATAAATCTATCAGGATCTGTACTGACTTCAGAGACTTGAACAAAGCATTTCCAAAGGATGACTTCCCTCTACCTAACATTGACATGATCATCGACCTCCCAGTAGGCTACCAGATGTATTCTTTAATGGATGGATTCTCGGGCTATAATCAAATCAAAATTGCCCCTGAGGATCAAGAGAAAATGGCATTTACATGCACATGGGGCACCTTTTGCTAGAACATCATGCCATTTGGGTTAAACAATGCCTATGCAACATATCAAAGAGCCATGACAACAATATTCCATGACATGATGCACAAGAACATGGAGGACTATGTGGATGATACATTGGCTAAATCCAAAGAAAGAGGTACTCACATTGTTGACCTAAGAAAGATATTGGATCGAATGGAATAGTTCCAACTCAGGCTCAACCCAAAGAAATGTGCCTTTGGAGTCCAATTAGGAAAGCTCCTAGGATTCATTGTTTCAGCGAAGGGAATTGAGGTAGACCCCGTTAAAGTTAAGGCTATACTAGAGCTGGCTCCTCCACATAACATCAATCAAATGAGGACGCTACAAGGGAGACTTCAGTCCATCAGGAGATTCATGTCCCAACTTACAGATAGGGCACAACCCTTTACTAAATTAATACATAAAGGGGTTACGTTCAAATGGGATGAATACTGTGAAGCAAACTTCAGAGAATTGAAAGGATACCTAGCTACTCCTATTCTTATGGCACCTATTCATGGAAAGCCCCTACTCCTATACATTTTAGCTACAACTACATCCCTAGGAGTATTACTGGAACAAGAGGATGAAACCAAAAAAGAAAGAGCTATCTACTACATAAGTAGAACACTGGTCGCCTATGAGCTCAATTATAGCATTATTGAAAAAGCATACTTAGTAGTCATCTTCGCATCAAAAAAATTTAGACACTATATGCTCTCTCATATAGTAAAGCTCATTGCTAAGATTGATCCTCTAAAGTACCTTTTGAGCAGAATAGCATTAACAGGACATTTGGCAAAATGGGTCTTGATTCTAAGTGAGTTTGACATTGAATATGTAGAACAAAAAGCTATCAAAGGATAGGTCCTTGCAGATCAATTGGCTGATTCACCACTCTAGGATGATGAACCTTTGACAATTGAATTCCCTGATGAAATGATCATGCATCTAACTGAATATCCATGGAAGATGTACTTTGACGGTTCATTCACTCAACAAGGATCTAGAGTAGGGGTCCTATTCATAACTCCTCAAGGCTACAAGATTCCCAAATCTTACAAATTAATGTTCCCATACACCAACAATATTTTAGAATATGAAGCATTGGTAAACAACCTTAAGCTAGCTATGGAGTGGAAGATTATATAATTACACGTATATGGTGACTCCCAACTAATTATCAATCTGGTCAATAGGGAGTATCAAACAAAAGATGAGAAGTTGATGCCCTACAAGCAACTAGTTGATGACCTAAAGAAATACTTTGTCTTCGTCACCTTCCAACAGATACCAAGATCAGAGAACAAAGCTACAAATGATATGGCTACCTTGGCATCCATGTTACAACTAGAAGAACATCAATTCCTCTATGAATTCTTGGTGGAAGAAATATCCTATCCTGCCTTTGATACTCCTAAATACCAAGTAATATGTACTTTGAATACCCTAGACCAATCTCAGTATGCCAATATCCTTGCTTACCTTTCTGACCAAACCATCCCTAACAATCTATCCAGAAATGAGAAAAGATCCTTGATTAGGACAGCATCGCATTATGTCCTCATAACTAACAACCTATATCGACGCAGTCTCGACGGTACACTTCTTAGGTGTTTAGAACTCAAAGAGTCTAATCTAGCATTAAAAGAAGTCCACGAAGGTATATGTGGATCACACTCGAACGACTTTTCATTAGCCAAGAAACTGCTCAGAGTAGGCTATTATTGGCCTACCATGGAGAGAGATGCTATTCAATTTTCAAAAGCATGTCTTAAATGCCAGACACATGGAAATCTTATCCATGCTCCTGCCAGAGAACTTATACCTTTCATAACACATTGGCCATTTCAGAAATGGGCCTTTGACTTGGTTGGACAAATATATCCCAACTCTTCAAATGGACACAAGTTCAT
>MU228495.1:1150412-1167251 GCA_018584345.1 Thuja plicata | reverse complement strand
TAGTGTTGTTATGCCAAGATTTTGAAGGAATCTCAAAGCATTGTTATGCTACCCATTCCTTCCTAGCTTCATACACACTCCATTAGTCACTTTCTCATATGTTTATAATGTTCATTTTAGAGTAATATGCATGCTAAATAGTTAAATAGTTATTTTTAAACTAAATCTTTCATGCTAGGTTGTTTATGTCACTTCTATTTAGCATAATCTGAGGGCTTTTATGTTATTTGCTACACTCATCCTAGTTAGAAAATAATAGGTCGATGTTAGGGTTTTATATGCTCATTAACCCTTGTTTCTCACTAACAGAATGACTTATTGAAATGTTGTGTCATAGGCAATAGGTGCACAAATATACACACACAATTAGATGTTACTGAGAGGAGAAGATCCCCTTTATACTTAGGATTCAAAATTTCCAGGCCAACCATAACGAGATCAAGAAATAAAACACCCCTTCATTAGGCCCAGAGGCCACTTAAAACCAATTGTGTCAACCTTGTTCAAGACAAGGCTGACTTAGGTCATTCTAGAGGAGTTAATTTCAAAGGAGATCTAGGGTTTGGGTAGTGTGAAAAGTCTTGGGGAAAGAACATGAAAGATGCGGGAAATCAAGCATAAAGACCTTAAGATCTAGGAATCATTAAAACGGGGTCTAGCAGGTCCTAAAAGACATCTAATAATTGGTGCTAACTTTTTAGGATGGTATAGTTATTGATGGAAACATTGATCAATAACAAAGAAAACATCTTATTGTCAAAAGATATCAACATCAAAAAATTTTTGTCACTCTTCTCCAACTGTTCTTCTCCCCCTTAAACAACAATGAAAAAGGGCCAAACTCCCCCTTACTAACTCACTCTGGTCCATCCAAGAGGAAGTCTTTAAGAATTGATCTAGAAATGATTAAGCATGCAATTCACTGGACCAATGCACACATCAATACATTTATTGAACACTAGGAAGGGGTAAAATACCCAACTTCCCCCTAAGATACTGATAAGTATCCTTGCTCAAAGGTTTTGTAGATATGTCTACTATATGCTCCTTTGCAGGCACATACTTGAGATTGAATTCCTTTTCCAACATCTTCTCTCCCAATAAGTGACACTTGATAGATATATATTTCGTTCTAGAGTGTTGTACTAGATTATTTGAAATATTTATAGCATTGGTATTATCACACATGATTAAAATCGATTCATAAAAATTTATACCAATATCCTTCAAAGTTTGTTTTATCCACATTACTTGAGTACAACTTGAGGATGTTGCAATCTATTTTGATTCAACAGTTGACAGTGTTACAAAATCTTGCTTCTTTCTTGGCCAAGAAACCAATTGGGAGCCAAGAAAATAAGCTCCACCACTAGTACTTCTCTGGTTATCTAGACAATTGGTCCATTCTGCATCAATATAAACTGTCAGCGTGAAATTTGAACCTTTGGGATACCATAATCCCAACTCTTTTGTTCCCTTCAAATATTTGAAAATCCTCTTTATTGTCATAACATGTGATTCTTTTGGTTCTTGTTGAAATCTCGATGCCAAACATATTGCATACATACTTTCTAGTCTAGTAGCAATCAAAGAAAATAGTCCTCCAATCATTGATTTGTACTTACTTGCATCATCCTTCAGTGAATCATCTTCCTTAAATTAGATAACAATATGAGTACAGACTGGTTTAGAACTCTCCAAACCAAACTTCTTCACTAATTCCTTGACATACTTGGACTGAGAAATGAAAATTCCTTTACTATTTTGATTTACTTGCAACCGGAGAAAGAAATTCAACTCACCAATCATGGACATGTCAAATTCTTTCTACATATGCTCTGCAAATTTCCTGCACAAGTCATCCTTTTCTCCAAACATAACTCAAAACAATCAATGAATAACTTTTGTAATACAAATTACTATCTGTTGGCCCTTTCTAAAATCCTTGTCCAATCAGATATCTATCTAATCTACCATACCAGGCCTTGGGTGATTGCTTTAATCCATACAATTCCCTATTCAATCTACACACAAGATCCAAATTCCCTTTTGTTATGAATCCTTCTTATTCTTTAATATAAACTTTTTCTTTCAGTTCTCCATTCAAGAATGTTGACTTAACATCCATCTGATAAACTTTGGAATTTTTGAATGTTGTAAATGCAAGAAATATCTGGATCACTTCCATCAGGGAAACAAGGGAATACATCTCATCATAATCTATGCCTTCAATCTGAGTGTAACCTTTGCATACCAACCTTTCCTTATTCCTTGGTACCTTACCATTCTCATCCACCTTGTTTCAGAAAACCCATTTAGTACCAATTACATTCTTGTCAACTGGTCTAGGAACAAGTTCCCAAGTCTAATTATTCTCTATTTGATCAAGTTATTGCTTCATTATTATTACCCAGTTTTGATCATTACATGCTTCTTCAACAGTCTTAGAATCAATTTCTGAAAGTAAACACAACAAAACTTGCTCTTGTGTTACTCTACTTCTAGTAACAAATCCTCTATTCTTTTCACCAATAATCTGATTTTCAGAATGATTTCTCTATATATACCTTGGTGTCTTAATTATATATGTCATATTTTACCTTGTCTCTTCCGCATCTTTCTTGTCTTCCTTTCCTCTTTCCTCTGTATCAGACTCATATTCAATGTGTTTCTTAGGATTCTTCTAAAAATCTTCATCAACCTTCATAGTCGCACTTTCAACAATCTTACTTAGTCTCTTGTTGTAACACTGATACACTTTGTTCTTTGTAGGATATCCCATAAATATACCTTCATCCAATCTGTCGTCAAACTTGCTAAGATTGTCTTCATCTCTCTGAATGTAGCATCTACTTCCAAAAATCTTGAAATACTTCACTACAGGTGCTCTTCCATGTCATAGTTCATATGATGTCTTGTCACGCTTCTTCCAACAAAGAACTCTATTAAGTGTGTACACAATTGTATGTATTGCTTCTCTCCAGTAAACCTTTGGTAAAGTTCCTTCCTTGATCATTATCCTTGTTGCTTCATGTATTGTCCTCCTTTATAACATCTCAAACATTAAATCTTCCCACCACATTGATTCTCAACTGTTACTTTAATAATCTTGAACTTATCAAATGCTTCTGATTTTTCTCTTAGAAATGTAGCCCAAGATATTCTTGAATAATAATAAATGAAATGTATGAAGTATCTCTCACTTTGTAAACTCCTTGTTCTGGCATAGGACCACATAGGTCAATGTGCACTAGATCAGGTAAATCAGTAGATGAATAATATTTAGGCTTGAGCAAATCTCTTCTCTGATTTCCTTCTTAACACCATTTAAAGATAAAATTGTTTGGTCTACACAATCTAGGTAAGTCTCTTACTGCACATGATGATGTAATTCTTACCGAGTTATCAAACTTGGTGTGGCACATCCTCTAACACCAAAGACAATTGTCATCAATCTGAGATAATAAGAATCCTTCTATAGCTCCTTCAAGTTGTTACATGTTGCTTCTTGTCCTTTTTCCAACTGCAATCACTACTCCTAATCTTTTTTGAATCTCACACCCTTCATTCTTGAACACAAAATCATATCCATTCTCACACATCTATCCAACACTCAAAAGATAGTGATACAAACCCTTCACATAATAACCTTTGTTAGTGTTATACTTTCCATCAAGAGTAATTGAACCTCTACCAATAGTATATATTGCCTTATCATCACCAAATCTAACAAGACCACCATCATATTTCTCGAATGTTACAAATTTACATTTATCACTAGTCATACTATTTGAACAAGTACTATTAATCAACCATTCATTGTTGTTTCTTCTAACATAAAAAGTTGTCTCAACATCATCATCAACTTCCAAATAAATGTTAGAAATATCAATCCCTGGTTTTTCTTCTTCTTCTTCAACATAAAATAGACAATCTTTTATTTACGACTCATATGAAATACTAGTATTTGTTGAGAAAATGGTGTTGTACACCTTGCATAATAATGTTTATTATTGTATTATTTCATTTTATTATATAAATGTTGCACCTAGATAGACATGCAACATGTAGAGATTCCCATGGAATATTCTTTGTGAGTTGTATTATAACATTGTGATATTATTTCATGTAATTATTTAATATTGGGGAAATAAAGTAAATAAAGTACCCAATATTGAATGTGGGTCAATGGGGTTAGGAAGCACGTGGTTTATGTAATACCACTCGGTGGTTTTGTGGGAACTTTTTTCTATAAAAGCAACCACAAGGGTAGTTGTTGAGGTTAGACAAGTTAGCCAAAGGTAGCATTTGTGAAGGTTGGAAGCATGACATGAGATGTGTGGATTCATGTGTGTTCACATGGATTGCTTGGTTGTGGCTAGGGCTTTGAAGGCTTTCATGGTTGTATTTCAATGGTGTTTTGTTGAATAATATATGGTGATGGATTCTTTTGAAGGTTGGGTTTTTTCCTCATGAGGGTTTTCCCACGTTAGATCTTGTATCACATTTTTGTGGGTATGTTGTCTATTCTCTTGCATGTGGATTCTAAGTGTTTATTTGCATAAGATCTATAATGGGTTATGTGGAAATTGTCATATCGTTGTATGCAAGTTTCGTAACAAGTGGTATTAGATCTATGGTTTTAGTGTTGTAACCCTAAGTTGAATCCATGAGAATGCATGAAAGAATGTAAGAAATTGCAAGATATATGGATTTTGTAGGTTGTTTGTTGCAGATATGAGGGTTTTGAGTTTGCTATTATGAATGGTTGTTGGAATATTTGGGGCATGAAAAATTGGTGGTCAAAAGGGTTTTGGATGTTTCATTTAAATGAGGGTTTTGGAGGGGAGTTTGTAGAAATGTCCTCTTATGAAGGAATGGACCTCACCATTAGATCCGGGTTGGCGTTTCCATGATTATTGATATGAAATTTGCCCTAATTTGGCCAAGTTGGAGGAAAATGAAAAAAAATTGGTTGCAGCATGTGATGGCCATCAAATTTTGTCTACAGAAAAATAAATTAAAAAAAAATCCCGTTAGAAAATCCTTCTACAAAATTGAAAAAACAAATAAAATAAAAATGCTGAAAATGACATGGGAAGGGGAAGGGGGGCTGGTTTAAAATTAAAAATGAAAAAGAATTAAATTTTTTGGAAGGGCGTGAGGCCACCACCCCCTCGACCCCATGTACTGTAGCAGTAAGTATTGCGACAACACTGTCTACAGTGTTGTCCATAGTACTGCCTGCGGTGGCCTGTAGACCCGTGAGAGCTGTTGGTTCCCTGTGGACCCCCCCGCGGGCTAAAATAAAAAAGGTATTTTTTATGATTTTTTTTAAATAAACAAACTTTGTTAAATTTTAAAGTAAAATTTGCCTGCATGTTATTAATAATAAAATTAATATTTATTAATGTTTGTTAGTATTAAATATTAGTAAATATTGTGATGTCACGTGTTAATATTTTGATGCCCATTATTTTATATGCTTGGTATTTTATGGGGTCATAGACCTATATATGAAATTGGAAAATTATTCTTTATGGCATATTGGAGAAAATTGGAAAATGTTTTTATGGGGGCATTGGAATTTTTTTTTTGGAATCCATGTTATTGTATTTATGGCCTTGGAGGCTGATTTTTGCGAATGAGCAGAACTTGGGCATACAGAGTCGGATTGTGGACTTCGAATAGTAGATGAGAAGCTCCTGGAGAGCTCTACATGTTGGTTCAGATTTGGAGCAGGTTTAAGATGGTATTTGCTGAGATTTCAAGATCTGAACTGTTTATGGATTATATTGACTATGGTAACATTGTGAGTTTATGACATGGTTTTCTCTTGGCGATTTGGTGTTGATGTCATTGTATACTCAATTTATATTTTAGTTTGGTCTCATGTTGACATGGTATCAGTATGTGGTTTGGATACGTATGGTGCACTGTTGGGTCTATAGGTTGTGCAATTATGTAAGCGATCTATACTTACAGGTAGCATTTATGGCTTGGACATGGGTTATCTATGTCCATTGATCTTTCATTATGGATACATATTCAGATTGGTGGCATGATTTTTTCACATGATTTTTTGATTTTTTTCATGTAGAGAGGATGAGATGTTGTTACCAGGTATGGTCATGGTAGAGGATTATGGTTGACTATGTTATGCTGATAGGTTGGACACATTGAGTTAGATGCTTGTTTCATGGACGAGATCATGGTGCCATGGATTTTGGCATGACGTGATTGGTTTTACAGGTATTTTGATTGATGATGATTTATTTGGATTCCTGATTTGGTTATGGCAACATATCTTCTTGGTTGAGGATTATGGTTATTTTGGTTTCTTTTGGGGAGCTCATGATTGCTAGCTTTGAGTTCTTTGATGGTTTGATGCCTTGGTTGAATCTCATATTAGAGGATGGTTTTATCATGATGTCATGGATAGCTTGGATACACGGTTCAACGAGAGCTTGTGACAGTGATGATGTGGCGGTGCATGATTGATTCCTGGTTTGTATCTTCTTGATGTAGGAGATGGATATCATGATGCCATGGGTGAATCGATACCATGGTTGAGTGGGAGTTGTTGGAAGTGATATGCATTTAGTGCTTGCAGATGTTGGAGGGTTTCTTAGATCATATTGATGCAGAAGTGTCTTTGACATTTGTTGGTGCACTTGTAGGTGGTGGTTATCTTCATGGTGCGTGGAGATGGTGAAATCTTGAGGACTCATGGGTTCCTTGGTAGAGGTGTGGTTTATTCGTGCATTTGACATGTTATCCTTGGTCTTAGGATGGTTTCATTTTTATGATATGGTATACTCTTGATACACGTTTAGAGTTTTGACATGTTATGGTATGTTCATATGGAGCATGTTATCTCTTTGGTTGAGATGGTTTAGATCATGGTTGTCATTTTTATGATCCTGATTCCTAGGTTGGATTTGTGACATTGATCTTGTTTTAGTTTCTTGGTATTGATTACATTGATCATTTTCTAGATACTTCATGATATTGCTATGTCGCATTTGGAGTTGGCATGGATTGATTGGTTATAGGTGCTCATAGATACTTAGAGACAGAGGTGATGCTGATTTCTCTTGGAATTAGAGATGTATGTGTTGGGACAGTTGATGTTTTTAGTAGGAAGACCGAGGAGCATTCACCTGGTATGGACTTGAGAGGAGAGTGTTCTTAGATCAGTCTTAGTTTGAGACTTGGATATCTTGATGAGCATTCTCACTCCCCACTCTTGGTCTACTCGGTGGTTTACTACTTGAGAGGTATAGCCCATTGTTTCTTCTCAAGTGCATTATGTTTATGCTTATCTTTCATGGATATGGATCTTGAGCTATGGTGTGATTTAGTTCTGGAGGGTTCATTTGAGATATGGTTTTGGCATTGATTATCTCCTTGTGCATATGCTATTATTATGATATCATCATGGTTGAGTTTAGGAGATGGTTTTATTGGGCATGTTCCTTGGATTAGGAATGGTTATGAGTTTGATCTTCTTTTGAGAGGCTCACATCCATGATTGTTATATGTTATGATTTGGGTGTTGTTGTGGCTTCTTGTATGGGGTTTTATGGAGGATATCATACTTGGCACAGTTTCCATTTAGAGGTGTGTGTAGAAGGACATGATACAGGTTATGATTTGCATAGTTTCTCTTTGGTCTTGGTTATCTTCTTGGATGTTCAGTTTCACTTTCATTGGATTTTAGATTGGTTGGAGGATTGTGATCAATGGTTTGTGTTCATGTGTGTCATGTGGGATATGACATGGTTATTCCTTTATCTCTTTCCTTTGATGGTGCTGGAGAACTTGGGAGAGTGTTGGAGACTTGTTATGAGAGTTGTGTTTGTAGGATATTGGTTTATATGTTGCATATTGTTGTGAATGTCCTTGATACTACATGAATTCAATTCTATGAGATGTTGTGAGTGGATTGATTTTAGATTTGACATTACCTTTGCAATGGGAGCTTCTAGGTGTGTATGTGACAAGTATTGCACTTGAGGCTTGTGGTTGCAGGTTACAGGTTGGATATGTGGATTTTGGATTCACTTGGTATACCTTAGAGGTATGGATAGTTGGATGGGTTTGCACTTGCTGTGAGTGTTATTTCAGCTGGGGTTTTGATAGCTACGAATACTTGTGATTTCCTTTAGACTGGGTGTTTGTGGTTCGGATATCAACTAGTACATGATTTTATGATTCTTATGTGATAGGTTGGGTGGCTTTCTCTTTGGATGACTTCTATGTATGTTCAGTGGTAGTAGCATAATAGGAGGTGGGATCATTCATGTATGAGATGGTGGATACTTTGATTTTGTTGCAGGTACCTAGATGGAGCACATGGTGTACTTTGGTTCATGATGGTGTATGTGCTAGGAGAGATTATTCCCTTGTTCAATTATGTGTCTATGTATTGACCCTTATACAATGTATACAACAAGTGGGAGATTGTTTAGAAAATGGTGTTGTACACCTTTCATAATAATGTTTATTATTGTATTATTTCATTTTATTATATAAATGTTGTACCTAGATGGATGTGCAACATGTAGAGATTCTCATGGAATATTCTTTGTGATTTGTACTATAACATTGTGATATTATTTAATATGATTATTTAATATTGGGGAAATAAAGTACTCAATATTGAATGTGGGTCAATGGGGTTAGGAAACACATGGTTTATTTAATACCACTTGGTAGTTTTGTGGGAGCTTATTTCTATAAAAGCAACCACAAGGGTAGTTGTTGAGGTTAGACAAGTTAGCCAAAGGTAGCATTTGTGAAGGTTGGAAGCATGGCATGGGATGTGTGGATTCATGCTTGTTCACATGGATTTCTTGGTTGTGGCTAGGGCTTTGAAGGTTTCCATGGTTGTATTGCAATGATGTTTTGTTGTATAATACATGGTGATGGATGCTTTTGGAGGATATTTTTTTTCCCTCATGGGGGTTTTTCCAGGGTATATCTTGTGTCACATTTTTGTGGGTATGTTGTCTATTCTCTTGCATGTGGATTCTAAGTGTTTATTTTCATAAGATCTATAATGGGTTATGTTTAAATTGTCATATGGTTGTATGCAAGTTTCCTAACAACATCTTCATTAACATAGTAAGCTTTCTTATTGATCTTCTTAAAATTATGCCCAGGACCTTTCTTCGGGCACCTAGTAGCCAAATGACCAATCTTTCCACATCTATAAAATTTAAGGGGTAACATACCTTTGTATTTGCTAGTACTTTTCTTCAACTTCCTTGCAAAGTTCACTTCAATTTAATTTGAATCTTCATCCCATCTGGATCTTTCTCTGACTTTGTCACTTTAAATGTTGGCTCAGATATGATCATTTCTTTACCAAATTTCTCTGATTCAAATGTTGTCAAGGTGCCAAACAATTGTTCTCTAGTAAACTTCTATAGATCATAAATGATTCAGTCCAAGCTCAAAGGATCCAAATAAGGATTGTCCAAACTTGCAGCCAACAACAAGAACAACATAGCGGAAACAACACAACATAAGATATATCAATATCAACTTTATATTATCTCAGAACTCCAATTACATGCAACATGTCAGGTTGTAAGGCCTTCCCAGTTAGGGCCAATTACATCAACATATTCAACAAGATCTCGCAAGATCCAACCTTATCCATCTACCTTATAGCTAAGTGGAAGAAACCAGATCTGAACTTGTGCTCGCAAGCCACCAAGCAATCTACAATCTCTGTCTACCCACTTACAACTATCTGCAATAGCTTACAATCTTTCAGCTTATTAGATTACTCTGCTATCCTCTATCTATATTTTCATGTCCCTTCTCTATCTCTCCTTCTAATCATCAACCTAGAATCCCTTTAATAAACACTTGCCACAAGTCAGCTTGTAAACAATAATTAAATTCTAGTCGGCCATTACAATCCACAATGAACAAATATTAAATGCACCAGTCGGCTGTAATTAATAACAAATACATAGGAAAAAACATCAACCCAAATTTAGGTCTACACAAGATCCAATGCCACAAATCTGCATGCCTCGAAACTCAGCACGATCCCAATGACCCCCTCAAAACATGGATGCAATCTCCAATGTCTGCCCAATCCATAAACACAAGTTGGTGAACCCCAATAACCAATCGATAAAAAAGCACACCGAGAGCCAGACCACTCAGTGAAAGACACAACTGAGCAGAACTCCACTGAACAGACACCATTGAGTAATATGCTACCAAGCAAGACACCACCAAGCTGCACACACCGAACAACTACCACCGAGAAATGTACCCCGAGTAGAATATCACAGCAACACCGAGCACCACTGAGTCCAGTCACTAAGTTCAACAGTGAAGAAATACATCTTCCAACCGAGAACCACCATCAAAGTGATCAAGCACCTTAGGTCTCCAACCATGTTAAACTACAAAAATAGAAATCAAACCAAAACATGTTTTTGGTTACACAGGATTGCCAACTACCCCAGGATGCTCCTACATCAGACACCCCATGTGTGAAAAGATGTTCTCAGAAGCTAGATGAACATCTGTTGGGATTCAACACATAGATCCCAAACTGGTTCTTGATATACAGGTCTTCTGAGTCCTCAACCGACAAACTCTTCCCTCAGTTCTTCTTCTGCTTCCTTTTACCACTAGTACTTGCTAATTTATCTTCATATCTCTGCATACTAGTGTCTATGCCAACCACCATTTGGATCTACTACCAATGCTCAAGTTCCTCTTATCGAGCTTTGCATCCTTCAAAGGAATCAACATAGACTTCTTCCCATCCTTCATTATAGTAAAGGAATTTATTTTACAGTCATGAATAGCCTCTCTATCATAATGCCAGGGTCTACCGAGTAAAATATGACAAGAACTCATCTCCACAATGTCACATAATACTTCATCTATAGGTACCAATGTAAAAACTCACCATGCACTTCTCCTTCACCTCTACTACATGACCAACTTGTAACCAACTTATCCTATAAGGACAAGGATGCCTCAACCTTTTCAAACCAAGTTTCTGAACCATCTCTTCAACAACTAGGTTGTCAATACTTCCTCCATCAATAATTACATTACAACGTTTACCACCAGACTTGCACACAGTCCTGAACAAGTTCTTCCTCTAACAAGAATCAGATTGCTTTGAGGGAAGAAAAGTTCTCCGAAGAAAAAGATTCATACCCTCCACCTCAGGTTCATTCTCTGCAACTTCATTCACCGCAACATTTCGATGACTACCGACCTTCTTATCTGCATGGGGACATTCAAATGACCGATGTCCTTCTCCACACTTGTAATAAGTACCTCTGAATACACCTCTACCTGTCTTTCTTCTCAATTCAACAGATTTCAGTTCACCTTAACCTCTCAGTTTGTCCTTTACCTACTACTTTTGCTTCTCTTTCCCTCGGGAATTACCATAATTTCTTCTCTTCAACTTATCTTCTTCCTTCAATGCATACTGATAAGAATCCTTTATAGAGTCAATCTTCAACATACCAATCTCATCTTGGATATTGAATTTCAGACTATTAACATACCTCGCCACCTTTTCCTTAGAAATTTCTCTATGTCTAGACCAAATAGTCAACTTGTAGAACTCCTTCGTATAATCTTGCACAGTCATCTCCTTCTGTTTCAGATTCTGCAACTTCTTAAACAATTCAAGTTCATAGTCGACAGGAATGAACTTAGATTTTAGCTTTGCCACCATCAACCTTCATCAATTGATCTTTATCTCACCTTCTTCTTCTCAGTCCCTTTGCAACTCTTTCCACCATAAGACAACATGTCCCTTCAACTTAGTCTATGCCAACCTTACTCTAAGTGGATCTTCAATGTCTTCCATCTCAAAGTAGTCTTCTAACTCACTGATCCAATCAATCAAATCCTCAGGTCTCAATATACCTGAGAAATTGAAAAATTCCATACGATAGTTTGTATTCAACTGAGCTCCATATCTCTGCAACCGATCATATCTGTCTCCTCTAGATCTCTCTATCTGATCGGCTCTATCATCTCCACTAGATCCAGTAACTTCAAAATATTTAGCAGCTCCTTCATAACCATCATCCATTCTCGGACCTATATGTAATCCAAGATTTTTGATACCTTCTATGATTTCATTCTTCATCGTAACCATCTCCGATCTGAATCTGTCTGTTATCCTCACCTCCACCTCCTAAAAAAGATCTGTAGTCTCCCTAGGGTCCAATCTTCTCGGAGGCATCTCTCCAGATCTTAAAAAACCCTAAGCTCCACAAGAAATGAACCAACGGCTCTGATACCGCTTGATGAAGTCCAAGCTCGGAGGATCCAAATAAGGACTGTCCAAACTTGCAGCCAACAACAAGAACAACACACCGAAAAAAACACAACACAAGATATATAAATATCAACTTTATACTATCTCAGAATTCCAATTACATGCAACATGTTGGGTTGTAAGGCCTTCCCGGTTAGGGCCAATTACATCAATAGATTCAACAAGATCTCATAGGATCCAACCTTATCCATCAACCCTATAGCTAAATGGAAGAAACCAGGCCTGAACTTGTGCTCGCAAGCCACCAAGCAATCTGTAATCTCTGTCTACCCACTTACAACTATCTGCAATAGCTTACAATCTTTCAGCTTATTAGCTTGCTCTGCTATCCTCTATCTATCTTTTCATGTCCCTTTTCTATCTCTCCTTCTAATCATCAACCTAGAATCCCTTTTATACACACTTGCCATAAGTTGGCTTCTAAACAATAATTAAATGCCAGTCGACCATTACAATCCACAATGAACAAATATTAAATGCACCAATCGACTGCAATTAATACCAAATACATAGGAAAACACATCAACCCAGATTTAGGTCAACACAAGATCCAATGCCACAAATCCGCATGCCTCAGAACTCAACACAATCCCAATGACCCCCTCAAATAATGTATGCAATCTCCAATGTCTTCCCAATCCATAAACACAAGTCGGTGAACCCCAAAAACCAATCGGTAAACAAGCACACCGAGATCCAAACCACTCGGTGAAAGACACAACTGAGTAGAACTCCACCAAACAGACACCATTGAGTAATATGCTACCAAGAAAGACACCACTGAGCTGCACACACCAAGCAACTACCATCGAGCAGTGTACCCCGAGTAGAATATCACAACAACATCGAGCACCACTGAGTCCACTCACTGAGTTCAATAGTGAATAAATACATCTTCTAATCGAGAACTACCATCAAAGTGACCAAGAACCTTAGGTCTCCAACCAAGTTAAACTACTAAAATAGAAATCAAACCAAAACATGTTTTTGGTGACACATGATTGCCAACTACCCCAGGGTACTCCTGCATCAATAAACTTCTTCAATTGTTGAGATCTTATCATTGTAACTATCTGGTAGGGACATCAAAATATTTTCCATAACGTCTCCATCTGTGATATTGCCTCCTTGATTTCTTTTCCATGACATCTCCATATTTGATATTTCCTCCTTGATTCTTGACTTCATTTACTGCATTGCCAACACTGTAAAAGTAGCTTCTAATGTCTTCATTTTTTTTTCATATTCTCATAATGTCACTTAAATGTTAACTTCTTGGATAAATTAACTCTATCATTGCCTTCATAAATCCCATTAAACTTTTCCCAAACTTCATAAGTAGTCTTCAATGAATTAACCTTAGCTAACTCAGTCTTTGATAAAGGACTAAATATTGCATACCTTTATTTCTCATTCTCCTCATAGGTTGCAATTTCATCTTGAGTATTGAGACCATTCTGAGCTAACACATACTTCTTCTCTGCATGCTTCCAGGTGGTGTAACCGATCGAGATCATATATCCTCTCATATTCCCTTTTCATGAATTGTAGTTAGATCCATCAAACACAAGGATGTTCACTTTGTGCGCCATCAAATCTGCCTCAAGCAGTTAAGCTCTTCATCGAGGAACCAAGATCTGACGCTAATTGTTGAACAAGCCAAATAACTAAGAGGGGGTGGTGAATAAGTTATTTACAAATAATTTCTTAAAAATTTTCTGAACTAGTAATTACTTAAACCAATCATAAACTTATAAAAAATATAAACATGAAATCACAAAACCATCAACACAATGAACACCATAATTATGTGGAAACCCAAACTAGGGAAAACCACAGAGAAGATAATTCTCATTAAATGAACACCAATTAAGGTAACATCGGTTAAGGTGATTTTACAAGGGTCACTGCTGGTTTTCTCACCACGGGTTGGATCACTACTGGTCAGGTTAACTACCCTAAAATATAAAAGTGGGTAACTGGCAATACAAATAGGCTCACTTCCAATACAATTAAGCTCGCTGCATGAATATAAGAAATGAGTTTGAATCCACCACTGAAACCACTATTGTCAACACATTGCAATACATAAATGATATAATAGTTTGTTATCGATTGCATCAACTTGCATGATGAATCAACACGTAAATCTTTCCTTGTTAGATTCACATTCACTTTGCATATTACTCGCATCCAAGCATCACCTCAACAACTGGGATTAACGCTCTTCTTATACTGATTGATGCTAACAACCAAGTTGACCTAAACCAATTTGAAATAGGTCACACCAAAACATTGTCGTGGTGGAAAGGAATCAAATGTGAACCACCTTTTTCAATACAACACGCCTCAGACATATCAACACTCTACACAATCTCTGAAACCTTCAGTACCAACATATATGATCTATATGTTATAATTCAAATGCATCAACTAAAGCACAATGAATGCATCCAAGATAGGATTGAACCAAAATAAACATTCCACAATATGTTGCACACTAAATATAACCAACACTGACACATATAAGGACAAAATATTTAAAGCACAACCTTTAGTGCAAACGTCTACTGATACATCCATATAGCCAAACCACATCTAAACCTCTTCTATGCATCAAATATGTTGACATCAATGACAATCATTAATGACAACAACAATAATAGCATCAACTTCACATTCTAATAGGATCTTCATCATAGGGAGATAATTTGAGCTAATGCACATTGTTAGGGGGAGTATGTACAACATCATTTTTTATTAGACATATAATATGCCCTTTGTCTTTATGTAAAAGAGGAGGAGAGTGTATATATTGACCCTTTAGAATAGATACCAATGAAAGGAGAGGTTATAGAGATATATTTGTTTTTTCATCAATGACAATGGGAGAAATTGTTGACAATATGTTTAGTCATTGATGCCAACTTGATGTCAGACAATATGTGTTTTCATTACGATAGATGATGCAATATGTGGTCATTTATGTTTTATATTGGAGAGAAACCATGATGAGATACATTTGGGAGGTTGTGATATATTTGAGAGCAGTCATGCCATGCCAGTTTGGTCAAAAATTGAGAAAGGGGTCTAGAGACTCATTAGATTGTACCAAGTTTTCATATGTATAGATTCATTTTACTTTTTACTTGATTAAAAGATGTAGTCACTTTGGTTATCATTTGCATTGTTTGTGTGCTATGGGGTTGAAGTTTGTGCTCAAACTCTTGATTGTATGGTTGGAGAAATTGTCCAAGTGTTGAATATGTCATTTTTTTATAATTGTTAGAAAGTATTTTGCTCCACATTTCACCGCATTGTACCCCATGGTTGTGCAATTTAGTATTTTGAATGAGATAAGTGTCAAGTATCTATTGTAAATTTTTCATGTCTTGATATCTTCTAGAACAAAAGTTATAATAATTTGAACTTCAAATCACATTCTATCATAATAGAGTATTTTAGTTGGCTCACTAGAATGCTCCACATTCTACCACGACGATTTGTATGACCTTGTGGTTTTTATAAAAATTAATGATGAAAGTGTTCGCAAGTTGACTCCTAGAGGATGCATGACGTATTTTGTGTTGTCATCATGGCAACAAAGTCATATTATGTTTCTGTCTAAGTAAACTTAGAAGACAAAATGACTAAGTATGAAAAATAGGACAGACAAAGTTATACAGCGATCAGCACATCAACGCACGTGCGAGAGACTGAATCAGAGTATGCACGTTCAGATATATGTTCTATGTTTCATGTACATACTAAGTCTAGACACACATGGTACGACATGATAGTACGGAGAAGTTACAGATAGATTAGTGCACTAGCAGTCCAGAAGATAGAGCATGAAAGCCGACTAGTGTTTTGATCAGCGTATATTACTTTGTTATGTAAAGGCCAAGCGCCTATGATAGTATGTTTGTAATGATGTAATTAGTAATGTTGTAAACATGCTTAAGCCAATTAGTTTGGAAGCATTGTGTATTATGTTTTAGGGCCGACCATAAGTCTTGTTTTGGGTCGTGTTTATTCGGGCATGAACATATAAGTATGTAATGTAAAGTTATGTTACAAGTGTCGAAAGATATGCATAAGAAATATATAGAAGAGCAGTATAATGAAATCAGTATGAGATAAATCTCTTTAAGAGAGTAAGAGCATCAGCGCATACACGGAACTGATCAGACAACAGTGTCATCATAGCAGTTCACTTTTGATATAGTGTATATCAACTATCAAAAGGTTGTAGCCTTCATCCTATTGAGCAGTGAGCTCTACCAGTGAGCCATATACCTTTAACAGGGTTTTGTAAAGACTCGTAACAGGGTCAATGTACTTGCATTGTAAAGACTGCTTCTAACAGGTTCATTATACTAGTACAATATTTGTGGGTACTAATTCCCACCGGGGTTTTCCTCTGATCAAGGTTTCCCCATAATCATATCATGTGTTATGTGTTCTTGTATTGAGCTTCATTGGATGTA
>MU228495.1:1125356-1147082 GCA_018584345.1 Thuja plicata | reverse complement strand
GAAATAATGAAGAGACATGCAATTGAGGAAGACATGAGGATAAGAGAAGAAACATTGGATAATCTTCTCCCTGTATGCTCACATGATGAGAAGGCAATTCTATTAGATTTGGTGAAGCCTCATCTCAGAACCATGACAAGGAAAATAAACTGAAAAGGCATTTGCACAAGTGTTTATGGATAGACACGTGTATCCATCAATGACGCGTACAACTAAGGTAACTCCAGCTCCTCCCAAACAGGTTACAGTGATTCAAAATGCACCTATGACAGGTCCACAGGTTTCAACACCCTCAGTGTCAATAACTTCTGATACAACAAAAGACTCAAAAGATACTATAATGGTTGATAATATCAAGATATCCATGATAGCATCTAACAATGACATGGACAAAGTTGATAAATCATTTGTAAGCACTGAAGAGATGTGCACTGATGATACATCTATACAACAAGATGAAGTTCCCTCCAATGATCTAATAGACTTGAATAAAGAGAAAGATACTCAAGATAATGAGACACCAGTCAAGGAGATACCAGTAAAGAGTGAATGCATGGATACTAGTCAAAATACTATATTCATTCCATCCACTTTACCATCTACTTCATTGTTGTCAAGGTTAACTCCTGACTCAGCAAGTCTAGATGCATGGGGAGAAGAGGACTTAATGAAGATCAATGTTGTAGCTATGGAAAAGGCCAAAGAAAAATAGATTATGAGGAACCCTGTTTTCTTGGATTCAGTTAACATTCTAAATGATTTAGTACCTGCAAACAAGAAAGTATCCAAGATTCAATCAGTTGAAGATGTCGATAGCATTCTAACAAGCTTCAAAACACACTTTACAGATCTAGTAGACTCTGCTACTAGAATTGCAGAAGATGAGTATAAAAAGGAAAGGTTGAATGAACTAGTAAAGAACTTTGCCTTAGATCTAAACTCATTAAAGATTGGCCAGTCCATATTGAAAGAGTTAGCAGCAAAAGGTAGAAATGTAATAGCAAATTGCATGGACAGAGTGAAATTCACCTCTGAGCATATCAAGAAGATAGAAGAAGCATATATCATGGCTGACAGCATTAGGAAATCAGTTGAAACATCCATGCAAGACATGAACATCTGTAAAAATGTCTACCAGGGTCAGTTGGATAAGATTGAAAAGGATAAGTTGGAGATCAGTAAGATAAGAGTCAGACAAACTCAATTAAGAAATGCACTTGCACCCTCTCTAGCAGTTCTGAATGAGAACATCAAACAAATTGATGCCGCCATTGTGACATATGATCAAGGTCCCTGCATGGATTTGATAAATATGGAGAAGCTGACATATGCCTTATGCACGCATCTTCAGACAATTGATGCAATGAAGGTATTTTGGCAGAAAGAGATCCAATCTCTTTAGATTGTGTACCCAGATGTTTACATGGAGTAAGTATCTAGAGACTTACAAGTTTTGGACACCTTTGTCATTAATGTCAAAGGGGGAGTAATGTATATAGAGAATGTGTATATATGGGGAGCAATATATATGTGTGTGTGTGTGTGTGTGTGTGTGTGTGTGTGTGTGTGTGTGTGTTAAGAGATGCAATGATATACAGTTATTTTGTGTCTTAAGTCATTTTGAGAAAATTGGCCACATTCCTTTGTTGCCATTAATGACAAAGGGGGAGATTGTTGGAAAATTGACTCCTAGAGGATGCATGACTTATTTTTTGTTGTCATCATGGCAACAAAGTCATACTAAGTTTCTGTCTAAGTAAACTTAGAAGACAAAATGACTAAGTATGAAAAATAGGACAGACAGAGTTATACAACGATCAACACACCAGCGCATGTGTGAGAGACTGAATCAGAGTATGCACGTTCAGATATATGTTCTATGTTTCATTTACATACTAAGTCTAGACACGCATGGTACGACATGATAGTACAAAGAAGTTACAGACAGATCAGTGCACCAGCAGTCTAGAAGACAAAGCATGAAATCTGACTAGTGTTTTGATCAGCATATATTACTTTGTTATGTAAAGGCCAAGCACCTATGATAGTATGTTTGTAATGATGTAATTAGTAATGTTATAAACACACTTAAGCCAATTAGCTTGGAAGCGTTGTGCATTATGTTTTAGGGCCGACCATAAGTCTTGTTTTGGGTCGCGTCTATTCGGGCATGAACATATAAATATGTAATGTAAAGTTATGTTACAAGTGTCGAAAGATATGCATAAGAAAGATATAGAAGAGCAGTATAATGAAGTTAGTATGAGATAAAGCTCTTTAAGAGAGTAAGAGCATCAACACATACACAGAACTGATTAGACAACAGTGTCATCATAGCAGTTCACTTTTGATATAGTGTATACCAACTATCAGAAGGTTGTAGCCTTCATCCTATTGAGCAGTGAGCTCTGGCAGTGAGCCATATACCTTTAACAGAGTTTTGTAAAGACTCCCAACAGGGTCATTGTACTTGCATTGTAAAGACTGCTTCTAACAGGGCAGAGGAACTTTAACAGGTTCATTATACAAGTACAATATTTGTGGGTACTAATTCCCACTGGGGTTTTCCTTTGATCAAGGTTTCCCCATAATCATATCATGTGTTATGTGTTCTTGTATTGAGCTTCATTGGATGTATGTTTGATTTATGTTTAAGTTGCTGAAATATAATAAATAGACAAACACTGATTCACCCCCCCTCTCAGTGTTTCTAACAGAAAGTATATTGGATTAGTGATACACTTTTTAGATGTGTTATGTTCTAGTGCATATTATTTATTATGTTGATGTCATATAGTTGGTCTGGTCTACACAATGCTTACCAGTTTAGTGATGATGTTCTTTTGCACTAGCACTTGATGATTGATCTCTTCAGAATATTTTGTAGAAACATTGTAGATGGTGTATAGTTACTTGATTTTGGTGTGCATGATGATTTGAGCCTCCCTGTAATGGTAAAAGGCTAACAATTTACAATCTTGATAGTGGTGTTGATATTTGGTCGACTGAGTATCTTCCTTCAATTGTAGTTGATCTTGACCTATTTCGTTAGCTTTGAAGGGCGTGCTATGATATTTTTAGGGAAAGAAAATACATTTATAATAAGGATTGATGTACCATGACAAATTTATTAGGATAATCTCATCATGTCAACCTTTCTACAAAGAAATTTGGTTGGATGTGACAATAACTTAATTCAAACCTCTCCTTATCTTGGCTAAAACAATTACAATTATCTCAAACTGAGCATGTTGCAACATTCATCTTATTGCTATGTTTAATTAGACTAGTCTTCGCACTACATTTCTTCCTCTATGCAACCAATTGTATTCACAAATACTTCAATCCCCACACTCTCACTATGTCATTTGATCTATACCTTTTATTCATAACAAATGTAGGAGCATCCTTTTATGCTCTAAATGGGTTCCAATTGAATAAGAATGAATATGGACACCATTTTCAACCATAGACACATTCAAAGCTACTTGATGCCTTTTGTGTCATATATACAACTACTACTTTTTTTTGTGATATGTTTGTAATCAATATATGTAATTTTGAGACATTTGCAATTGCTAGATGCTTTTATAATTATACATCCACAATAGCTAGGACATACATGCAACTACCACTAGCAATTACACAAGTGCAACCTTATTGCATGTAGCAATTTCAAAATTATGCAAAAGCCACTCTATTCATAAGTTTAGTTGTGACGATTCCTTGGTTGGGTCGATTAAGTAGATAAATTTCAATCATTTTGGATTACTAGATGATCCTCTACCTTCACATGTTCTTGAGGTTTTCACATTTAAGGTCTGTTTAGTTTTGTTTATGCATGGCACATGATTTTGAAGATTTTTGTTTTGATGACATTACTTTTGTGTTTTCACAATTTATTGATTTTTCCCAACTGTACGACGAGTTATTTTTGTGATTGATGCTAATTTCCATGGCTAAGCCTTTAATTTTCATATCTCGAGAAACATGTCCACTTTGATAACCTTTTGGGTTTGATGTAATTCCACTTACTCCTTGTACAATTTAATCGTCTTTATGTTAATATAAATTGTAAGACTCTTCAATAAATAATAAAAACCCTTACATAAGATTGCAATACATGGTTGAACAACCAATCCATTAAAGTGCATATCTAATTCAATCTTTGTAGGCATATGCTTTTCACCAAATACTTCTTAAAACTAGAAGGAAATTTAACAAGTCAATCTATAAACTCACATGTTAAAAGATTTTGATAATCGTGTAAGTTTCTCATACCTCTTTGAACAATTCTAATCTTTATTTTAAGATGGTATTCCCCGCATTAATATTTAAATTTTATTTTATTAAATATCAAATTTTAATCAAATAATTATTTATGATATTGCTATCAGGATTCAACATTGTATTTTTCAAGTCAAACTCATTGACCCATGTTTCTGGTCACAAGAACCCATCTCTCATCATAATGAATGGTACACTTAACCTTCATTACGAGGTGAAGCCTTGAGCCTTCCCAAAATATCACTCATCTTAGCACTACTCCAACTCAAAGACGCTTAACCATGAAATTTCCTTAAAAATTAAGCTCACTCAACTTACTACCCAAATAATTATTTTTATTTACTTTAAACACAAACTCAAATTCATAACAATCACTATTTTTATTATAAATCATATGTCTATCTTAATTTGTGATCACTAATTTCCAAATTGAAAAAAAAAGGACACTACCCAATTGAAATTTGCTACTAGAAAGTTAGACCAACATTTCTCACGGTTACCTATGTCATTCATAAAATTATTCAATTTTACTTCATTTTTGTGTGCCGTACATGGCAAAACTCTAAATCTTGGGCCTAGAAAACTTACAAAACCATGAAAATTGCAAAACTAGAATCTCTAGAAAAAAAACAAATTCAAACATGAATGGGGACGTGGACTACTAAACCTCTAGAAGTTGAGCTTTTCCATACACCACCCAAAGGTGGATAAAACCCACCCTTTTTCTGAAAAATTTTAAGCAAACCTTCCAACGTGCGGGCCCCACTCCACAGAATATTCTAACAGCATAATACACTTTTTCCCCATATTTCATTTTATTCTTCGCAAAACTTTAATTAAAATAATATAATAAAAATTTGAGACCAGATATGACACGTGTCGCTAGGTGACCGACCTAACATAGCGTTTAAACGGCGCCACTAGTTTTGGGTGAGATCCGTCGGCATACACAAACACGGTGGAAAATCGGCGCCGTTGAAATATCTTCCTGCCGGAATGTTCTAGCCGGGAAAAAAATCCCTTTTCTGGAGAAGATATAAGAGTGGGGTGGCAGCAGTTTTCTCCTCGGTGATTTACATTATTCGGGTTAGAATCTAGAGCTTAAACAGCGCGCACTTTTGTTTGCATTGAACGGTTCAGATCTGTGAACGACGGGGCAATCTCAATCTCAGAAGAGGATGGCTGCCGCAGCTGCAGTCGCTGCGCCCGCTGTGGAAGTCGATCAGATCTCCAAGCTTCGGTCTCAGGTTGCCAAGCTTACTCAGATCAGGTAAAACGTGAAAAAGATTTAAAAACTTGAAATCAGCTGCTATTGAATGTTTTAAAATCACATTTGAAATCTGCCTTCTCAAGATCTTATAAATTCTCTCTTTCGGTGCTTTTCAGTGGCAATGAGAAGGAAGGGTTTATCCGTCTGGTTTCCCGGTACCTCAGGTGAGAGTGAGTTCGTTGCAGTTTGAATTTAAGTATGATTTAAGTGCAATTTTAATCTTTTGCCGATTTCAGGGAATTTTAGCTCGATGTAACTCTCTGCGTACTTTGGGAATTTTTATTTATTACAATTTTAAATTTGTTCAGGTGTCGATTATGTAAACATGATTTACATTTGTACGGAGTTCAAATTCTTTTTTGTAGCGTTTAAGATTATATGGATTCTAGAACTTCTCTCGGGTCCCCTGTTTTACGATTTGCAGAAATTTTAATGGTATTTAAATTTTGACGGTTATTTTTACTATATGTTCTTCTGGAAGTAGATTTTAATCATTTCCGGGGACTAAATTTGTGTCGTTTCTAATAAGTTTATACCATAATGTTTCCTGGGAAGAAATTTGTGCAGGTTTTCAAGGAATCTATGCTGTGATATGAATGTTTATTGATTTTGATTTTTTTTTTCATTCTGCTTTGTTAGATTTGTAAGCTATTTTTTGTTGAGTAAATTATACTTTTAGTGTGCCTTGACGAACTGGGGCTATGTAATGAAAAATGGTCGTATTTTTTATATTAAAGTGGAGGTGAAATTATATACAATGGTAGAAATTGGTGAGCTGAATATTCGTTAAATATGGTTAATTAACTAACAGCTCTTCAGGTGAAGATTGATTTTAAAACTTTAACTTGGATTAGAAATTCATCGAATCTCGAGAATAATTACCTATCTAATTTCTATGGATTTAAAAATTTGACCGCAATTTGGAAAATGAAATTTATCTGGATCTTGAATATTTGAGTAGAGATTAATTTTGTTTGGGTGATTTCTTTTGTCTTTGGGATCCTCCTATTTTAGATTTACGTTGCTCGCTTCAAGTTTTGAAAATACTGAATTTATTTGATCCGCTTGGTTTGGTTTTGCATGTTCAACTCTGGTTTTGGTGAAGTACTATATAAGCATTTCTGTTCTGAGATTCAACCCTGCGACATTAGAAGGAAAATTTAGTTATTTACTTTTATGTAATTGATAAATGCAGCGGAGAAGAAGAGAAGATTGAGTGGGAGAAGATAAAAACACCTACAGACGAAGTTGTGGTTCCCTATGCTGATTTGGCTCCTTTAGGAGAAGGTAGAGATCTGTAATTAATTTCTCTTTTAACTTTTTGCATTGTACTAAAGATCTTTCAGACTTCTTAAGTATATCTATGTATATAATATACCATATCAGCAGACCGAAATTTGTCCTCAAACGTTTTCAATAGAATTGATATCAGTTTGGATCTCTGTTGAGTACGCTTAAAATTAGATTTTCTTTTGTGCTTAAAATCTCTGGCATATTGATTCAATTAGTAAAATTGCAGATACCAAGGAGCTTCTTGATAAGCTGGTTGTACTGAAGCTTAATGGCGGGCTGGGAACAACCATGGGCTGTACTGGTCCCAAGTAAGTTTCAGAAGTTAGTACATCGAAAAATAAACTCAGTAGAAGTCAGGAATTAGCAAGAAGTTTGATAAGTCCTGAGTTTTTTTCAATTTTCGTGATGTAGAATATTGTTGTAAGTTTTTACCATTTTTGGGAGGTCAAGTGAACAACTAGAAAAATGCGCATAGTTGTGTAATTAGCTACCTATCCCTAATCAATTTGCTGTTCAATTTTCAATCACCGTCCTTGATTGATTTTCTGTTGATTTTTCAAACTTCTAAAATATTTCTATGATATATAATTATACATTGATCGCTTTTTTTTTTGTGATAGAAAACCTTGATTGAAATGCTACACTGGAGCAATTGGTTAGAAGTGAACAGAATAACAATGTCCACGGCGTAAAACACGAAGTTTACTATGTTATAATTAGAGTCAAATTTCATTTCCGAATGGCTTGAAATGGCAGGGCACATAATATGCCAGTGGTTATTTTTATGTGTGATAGAGTCTTCTTGATCGGTCCGGTGCACAGGGTTTTCTAATTAGGTCAACCCCATTATGCCTTTTAGCATAATAATTGATAATTACTTTGATGTAGTTACAATATCAGATTGAACTTTTAAACTACACTGAAATAGCATAGAATGGTATGCCATTCATATCATCAACTGTTTCATTTTAATTTATGAGAGATCAAATTTATGGACTGGTTGTTGCATGATATCCCTTGCTTAGGGCGGCCTAACAATGCCTATGGTATACAAAATGATTCTTTCTTTGATATAATTATAATCACCTGTTTTACTTCTAAAATGCTCTGAAATGGAAGTGGTCCTTGATATGATACTCACTATGCTCAAATTAAATATATAATATATTTATTGTGATAGAAATTTGTGATTGTTGTGGAGCCACTGGTAGAACAGACTACATATGTGTAGGGCATAAAAAATGTAGCTTTTATTGTTCTAATTACATAGCCAGTTTTCATTTCTCAATGGCCTGATATGGCAGGGCATAATGCGGCAGAGGCTAATTTATTTAATGTGATAGAATGTTCTTGATTGGCCTGGAGCACACAGTCCTCCAGTTAGGATAGCCCAATCATTCCTTTTTACACAAAATGAATTTACTTTGATCTAATTCCACTGAAGTTGCATAGGATTATATGCCCATGTTTTCTAGTTTATCACTTTTATGTGTTATTTATCAAATTCCTTTGCTGGCTGCTGCACAAGATCACCTACTTTAGGGTATCCTAACAATGTCAATTGCATAAAAATAATGCTTTCCTTCATCTAATTATATCTCATGCATTGGCACGGTTCTTAACTATGCTATGGTTGTTATAATGTGCAGATCAGTCATCGAAGTTCGAAATGGGTTGACATTTCTGGACTTGATTGTCAGGCAAATAGAGGTGAAACTTTTATTTGGGATTCAAATCTCTTAACATTCTGTGAAATTTTAAAAGAAATATTTTCTATTCATTATGTCTACGAGTTTGTTGATAATTAATTTGTCTCAATTGTTACTGCAGTCTCTGAACAATAAGTATGATTGCAGAGTTCCATTGGTACTCATGAATTCATTTAACACACATGATGATACAATTGAGGTAATGTAAACGTGTTTGTTAATGTACTCTTAGTTATATTTCTCTGTTAACAATTCTTATAAACATTCCTGGAATTCTAAGTTTGTACTTATGTACCTTTTGTAGATTGTACAGAAGTACTCCAACTCGAACATTGATATCCACATATTTAACCAGGTAAGATATATGAAACATCAATTTTACTAGATGTTATTATTTAAACGGATTTTTTAAGCTATCTTTTTTCAATTGTTTCTTTTCATGGAATTCTCTTTTTATAATGCTTGTTTATATCTCTAGAGTCAATACCCACGCATGGTTGCAGAGGATCTGACACCCTGGCCGTGTAATGGCCGGACTGACAAAGATGGATGGTAAATTTCTTAACATCGTAATTGAAAATTTTAACTTCAAAGTTAATGGCTTATTTTTCCTTATTGTTGTAATGCTGCATTAAGACTTTTGAGCTTTGAGTAGTTTCATGATTTACACTTTAATTTGGAAAGTCAACCAAATATGCACCCTCCCTTCTTTCCCTTGACATTTTAAACAGAATTCTGGTTTCTTTCTATTACAAAGACATTATACAAACATAGTTATTATTTCAACATCTAATTTGTCCCAGTAGGTGAATCTAAATTTTGGGCAGGAGGCAGATCCATGTCTGAGCAAGCAACCTTCCCATTATAGGGGCTTAAGGGAAGCACCCATCAAAGCTAAATGGCATGAGAGCAAGAAAATTATAGTTACCATATATCAATAAACATCACTGAAACTTGGATACAAGTATCTTGGAGTGAGTGTATTTTCAGGAGATAGGCATGCCTCTCCTTGACCAGGAGACATGTTGGACGAGACGCCTTTAGAAGGTTGAAGGTGCCACTTAGCATCTCATAATGGCTTAATTGACATCTGATATAAAGGAAAAACTACAAAGTCAAAAGAGGCCAAACTAAAGGAAATGAGTTTGATGTTACAAATTTTGAGGTTCTTAACAAGTGTCATCAACATTAACATTGATAAGTGTAGGAAATTTGGGGAGCATACAAAACTATTCTGTGCTTTTGCATGTCTTGAGTTCAGTGAATTATATATAATACTAAAAACACATTTCATAGCTTTTCAACTGTTAAATTACATTGTCAAAATAGCATTGCATGATGGCAGCGAATTACAAATAATGCTAAAAATATATTGTACTAAAAAACTAGGTTGCCAGTTTGGGTTTGGGTTCGAAGAATCGGTTCACCAGTATGTCAAAATTTTGAAATGGGGTTTGGGTTCATTTTGGTTCGTTAGTACAAAAACATGAAAATTATATATATATATATATATATATATATTTATGCTGCCTGTAAGCATGAATTAAGATTAGAATGTCACATAATATCATATAAACAACAAAAACACCATAAACTTGTAATCATAGCATCATGATCATACCATCATAGCATCATATACTTCAAGCTCAACATCAAAATATTAAAATGTCATATGATAAATCATAACATCAAGTTCAAGTATCATTGTATCAAATTTCAACTAATGGATTAATAATTTATTCAGATTCTTCTTTTTCATCATCATCTTCATCTTCTTCTTCATTGGCCTTAGCTGATTCACAAATAGTGTTAAGGCCATTGGGATCAGCTGCACCAATAACATTATCGCTGTCAAATTCTTCCAATTCAGCAATTGCAAGCTGAGAAGTGGAAGCATCCAAGTCCACAAGCTCTGCATTTAAATCCCACATCTTCGTCTCCCCTTCTTTGTATTCTTTATGCTTGTGCGAGATGAGACACAAGTTGGAATGCACATATACTAAGTTCTCCGCTCTTTTTTATTGCAACCTATTGCAATTTACTGAGTGGATGAAAGAATATGTGCTCCAATTTCTTTTTGATGCAGATGAAGACAAGAAAAAGTAAACAATTAAAATAAATTATTAATCTTATAAAATAAAAAATACTAGCAACTCATGAAGACAAGTAAACTAAAAAATTTAAATAAAACTTACTTGTGATATAATTTTGATTGCAAGGGGCTACAACAATTGGAATTGTTGGCCATGGAGGTACCACCAACTATGAGCATCCTTCTTAAATCGATGATGAAGAGCATCATTACTTGGACCTCTTGCATTCACAAACTCTATGAACTCATCTGTAATAAAATCTCGCATATCATCATCAGGAAAGAGTTTAAGGAATGCTTCCTTGTACCCATCAGACACTTCTCAATCTCTATATGGTGCCAACCTTCCTAGTATATCAAGATATCGTTTGCTATAATATTTTGGTGTCAATCCATAGGCAAGCAAATGTAGAGGAGTGATCATCTTGTTCCATCTTCTGCAACAATTGCTTGCAATTGTTTGAAGGTCTCCTTGGGATCTTGCTCTTTCTTATGTATGATTTGCTTCATCTTCTCAAGCGTTGATTCTATGCCATCATATAACTCTCCATGGCAAGGCTTATTCATGTCAGTGTAGCGAAGCATGCTCATAATAAGCTTGGTGAACTTAAGGAGATACTCCACACGTTCCCACCATGAGTCATTCAATATCCTTTGCTTAATTCTCGTTGCCCTCTCAATGTTGCTTTGTGCTTCCATATAGACCAATTATTGCTGATCAACATATTGCAAAGTGCCACTTTCACTTTCACAAGTCGTCCCAAGATGATTATATCTTATGCAAAATGTGTCTCAGCAACCTGTAACAAAAATTAGAGAAGAAAATACAACAATTAGAGACAAACTTTAAAAAAAGAATACACATTACACAATCTAATTATGAAAATCAGAAATGTACAATACTAATTTTATTTTTTTAATTAAATTACTACTTCAAGTTCAAGTTCACTTACCTTCAATAGCTCCAAATGTGAGAATATTTTGAAAATTCCTTGGGTCACGTGGTGGTTTCTGAAAAAAACAGGCTTTGGAAATGTCAGGGTTATTTTCTCTTGAGGCGGTTGAAATTCAAAAAACAAGGAACATTAATGTCTATGTGTTTGAACATTCAACATGACTATTAATGTCTATGGGTTTGAACAAGGAACATTAATGTCTATGGGTTTGAACATTCAAAAAATTCAAAAAACAAGGAACATTAATGTCTATGGGTTCGAACATTCAACATGACTATTGAACATTGAGTAAAATGCAAAAACATGAAACCAATATAGTAAATTAAAATATGAATATCCGATTGCTTTGCTATCAATTATCATGAGAATAGTTGATTAATTATTTTTTATATCAGGTTTTAGATCTATGTTCAAGTGGGGGATGTCAAAAGATCCTTGAGATATCCCTTGAAGTTGATGTTGCAGGTATCTCAGGATGTTGCTAAATATCCAAATCTAAACCTGGAAATTTTCCAGGATGATAAAAATCAATTGAAACATCCTACAAACACTTGAAAAACATGCTGGAAAAAGGGATGCACAAGGAATTTCTCCTCTGTGCGGCCACATCTCATAAATATCCAGGACATCAGGACAAAACACATGTCATCAGGATTTTGAAGATAAAGAGTAAGGTTTAAAAATTGCTGGCTTAGGCAGCATATGTTCACAAGATTGGTTATCACATGGTAGATGACAGATCTAGGAATACCATCATTTTTATCATGTACCCTGTGTGTGTGTAAACATGGCATGCATGTTTCTATGTATTAGTTATGTGTGATACCCATATCTTGATTTTGCAAATGGCATGTTCTTAACTTAACCATTTCAATACTCACATCTTGTGCTGATAAAAATTAACATTTTATACCTTATTTTATGTCTGTGCTAGCTGTTTTTTTTTAAAATTCTGTATTCATATTACAACTTCTTCCATGATTTTTATTTGCAATAGGGGGACTTAGAGCTGTGTTTATACGATGGTTGGGACTTTAGAGTTGTGTTTAAACTTTATACGATGATTGATATTAATATATCATAAAATGTGTAAGCTAGCTCGCTGTACCTTTTTTTTTGATAATGCATTTTATGCCTATTAATGTTCATGTATTGTTTCTTTAATTTTGGTTGAAGGTATCCACCTGGTCATGGGGATGTTTTTCCTGCTCTTCTCAATAGTGGAAAGCTTGATGCACTCTTAGCACAGGTCTGCTCCTTTTCACTATGTTCTAGGGCAATGATTTAGGTTGGAAAGCTGATAGTGTTTCTTATATCCTCTTAATTGTTTCTCTTTGGAAATTACGATTTAGTTCATCTCATCATGATTCTATGCTTTATACTTTTATAGGGCAAGGAGTATGTGTTTATAGCAAACTCCGACAACTTGGGAGCAACTGTTGACCTTAGTATCCTTTTTGGCTTTGAGCCAATACTAAAATTAATTTTGGCCCGGCCACAGCAATTTCTATAACTATTTAATTTTCTTTTTATGTTGATATGTTCTTTTCAAGATACCCCTGCTATTTCTTGACGATCCATCAGAAATCTTGAATCATTTGGTTAAAAACCAAACTGAATACTGCATGGAGGTGAGTATACAAATTGTGTGGTCATGATTTTTTGTACAAAGGATGGTTGCAACCAACTTAACTTCGTGGAAACCATGGCAGGTCACTCCCAAGACACTTGCAGATGTGAAAGGTGGTACCCTTATTTCGTATGAAGGCAGGGTTCAGGTAATAATGAAATACATGGCCTTTATATTCAAAATAGAACCGACCATATTGAAAACTAACGCATTATAAGTTTCATGTTGTCTGGTGTGTATATTGTCTGGATTGGTTCAGATAATAATCAAATAACATGGTTTTTATCTTCAAAATATAAGTGAGCATATTGATAACTAATGCAATTTAAGTTTCATGTTGACTTTCGTGTATATTGTCTGGATTAGTTAATCTTCCTTCTACTAGAGTCTCATCATTATCTGGCTCTTCATTTTAATTTTTTGAAAGAGAGTCTTTGCACTTACTGTCACTGCCATTCTAACTAGTATCTTATTGTTCTGCTTAATATGTATTTATGCATCTCTTCTTACTGGAATTTGCATTAGCACTTAGAAGTTGAAGTGAATCTTTTTGTTTTTTGGAAAGATACATAAATCATTGTTTACAAGAGGGAATTATTTGAGTTCACTACATCATCTTATTGCGTTATTTGGTGAATGCTGTGTTTTTTTCAATTTTGCAAGAATGAAATCATGCATTCAGGGAATTATTGAGAAGCTTGGGGACAGAAGATATTGTGATTCTTGTAGGCATGGTTTAATATATGTTTGCATGTTAAAATGAACTATTGTGGAAGTGTTTCTTGATTCACCAAACCTAGCAGTATGGAAATTAAATTGAGATCAAACTCTATTTCGTATGGGAACTAAGAAGCTTGATGTTATTTCAATTTGAAATATTTTTTGGTCAAGGAAAAATACAACATTACATTTAAATCCTATCTTAAGTTTTAGGTAAATTTAAAATTTCATCTTGAGTGGTGTTTACAAGAAATTTTGATTATGCTGACATACGTTCTATAGTGGCAGTAGAGTGTGGAGTCTTGTTTTGTGACTGCGCACATGGAAATCAAAACACAACCAACATATATTTGAAAATGTATTGAAACTATAAAATAAAAAATATAGCTGACATAATTAAATATAGAAATAAAATGTGAAAGTCTATTGAAAGGAGTCATAGGAGCCAAGGGTCCTACACAAGGCAGAGGCTAGGAATAAGATTTGGATGGTAAATATACAAAAGAAATAATCTGCTGAAGATGTTTGAATCCTTCACTTGCCACTTTTGACTAATTCCTTAAAAAAATGGCCCTTTAGGTTACATTGCAACAAAATTAATTAGGGGTATGTTTTTGAAATCTTTCTATCTTTGGAAATGGTGGGCACTCATGTTTTGGTCCATGATTCCCTGATTAGTTGTAATATGTTTACAGTTTTTTTGATCCAACAGGATAGCAGATGCCTTTTTCTAGATTGAACTTGTATAACTTGCTGGAGTATTGCTGATTGATCTTACTATTTTTTATCAATATGGTGATCTCGTGAGCTTGAAAGGAAGTCCACTAGTATTAATGCAACATGCAATATGCTCATTTGTGATGTCCCTTGCCTCAATTTGAAATGCTCTTTCAAATGGGTCTCCATTCCTAGTTCTTTTGTGGGAAATAGTAAGGCTATCAGCTACGTGGGAAGATGACATCACAATAAAAGGATGCATGACAACCACTACTGGATTAGTGGAGGATGACACTATATGTTTGTTGTTTGATTCTTTCTTTTCCAATGAATGAGATTTTGATCTTGCTGTCTAGGCTTCATATGACTTTCTCTTGCATTGATGTATCAAGCATACTGTATAATTTATAAAAAAAGACCAGTCTCAAATGATTCAATGAACTTGGATGACGAAGTAGTTGATTGGAGAGGTGGTCATTGTTTTTGTTTTGACGGAAATTTGGAAGGAATTGAAGCTCTATGAAATTATGAATAGCCTGATGCTTCGATTGTTTAACGGAATTGACAAACTGGATAATTGAAAAAAAGGCAGAGAAAAGCACTATATTGTTTTTGTCATCTTACATAACTAATACTATATGGACATGATTTTTCTACTTGTCTACTTGAATTTATTATCAACGTTTTATTTATTTATGTTCTTTCAGTATCATCACAGCCCCTTAACTGAACAGGTGAATTGTTGCACTGATTTGTGATGTGATTGTCTTGAATTATTGTAATTTTTATTAAAAAAAAATGTGCTGGTTTCTTATTATTAGAGATGACTGACATTTTGTGCTGTAATGTTTTGTGGTTCCAGCTTTTGGAAATTGCACAGGTTCCAGAAGAGCATGTAAGTTAAATGGCATCAAGTGTATTCACATATTTCTGGCGACTTAGAGATTCATTAATGATAACGCTAGATTTCATATTTTTAGGCGTAAAGATCTCTGGTTTTCCATGCTCTGTGATTTTGTGATTCAGGTTAGCGAGTTCAAGTCAATTGAGAAGTTCAAAATCTTTAACACCAATAACTTGTAAGTGAAATGTGTTCCATATTTTACTGTATATTTTAAGTGATTCGGACTTGTGGTCTTTGTTATGCTGAATGTTTGTGTAATGCAGATGGGTGAACTTAAAGGCCATTAAAAGACTTTTGGAGGCTGATGCTCTTAAAATGGAGATAATTCCAAATCCCAAGGTAAGGCAAATATCTCCGACATACTGTTATAAGTTGTTCTTAATGAATGCTGTCTGTAAATGTTCCTTTGTAAATTGCTATTAGCATTCATTGATTGTTAACTCATTAATACAGGAAGTGGATGGTGTGAAGGTCCTTCAACTTGAAACGGCAGCAGGTGCTGCCATAAGGGTATGCATTGTGGCATAAATTCTGTCTATGATTCAGATTCATTTATGCCCTAATGTTCTTTCCATATAAACTGATGTTGACTGTTGTCTGATTCCAGTTTTTTGATCGTGCAATCGGTGCAAATGTTCCAAGGTCCCGCTTTCTCCCAGTCAAGACGACTTCTGATCTACTCCTTGTTCAGGTTGACCATTTAGCATTTTTCTGACAGTATTATGCTATATTTGTCATCAGTAGTCACATGACAAGTTCTTCTGTTGTCTTTATATTTCTGCAGTCAGATCTTTACACTTTGGAAGATGGTTTTGTCATTCGAAATCCTGCAAGAGTCAGCCCTGCAAATCCCTCTATTGATTTGGGCCCTGAATTTAAGAAGGTAAGTTTAAGGCTGGTGTGTTATATATTCTATTTGGTGGTATTTCCTGTCACTTTTCTCATTTTTTTCATATTTACAGGTTGGTAACTTCCTAAAACGTTTCAAGTCAATACCCAGCATCATTGACCTTGACAGTTTGAAGGTGTCAGGTGACGTGTGGTTTGGCAGTGGAATTATCTTGAAGGTTAGCAAGTTTTTCTCCTTGGTTTTCCAACACAAGAAAATTTATCAATATTATCGTGCATGGTGTTATGATTATTCGGAAACTATATTATTGACTCAAAACAATTTCTTTAAATGGTCAATTATTTTATCAATCATGGAGCTAATAATTAAATCTAACTTTATTTCTTCAGTTACTGATAACAATCGTAGTCTTCAATTCTAATTAAACTTAAGCTTTGTCTCAGGGAAAAGTCGTGATAGAAGCAAAGCAAGGGGAAAAAATTGAAGTTCCTGATGATTCTGTAATTGAGAACAAGGTATTATATGTGTTTGAATTACACCCTGCACTTGTCACGGCTCTTGCATATACAAAGAGTTCTCTTGAAGATTTTGAGTGTGAATTTTGCAAAAGAATTCAATTGTGTATTTACTCCATAGTCAATGGTCGAATTTCATAAACTAACTGTCCTAAATGATTCTTGTAAGTATTTTGTTTAATATATGATACTGTTCTATTCAGGTGGTCAAGAGCGTGGAGGATATCTGAACTAGCTTGTGATTGCCAGATGCCTCAGTTTTGAATTTTTTGGATTTCTTGTTGAAGACTACTAGAGTTGAGCATCTCTTCGGTTTTCTTCTGCGCTTTAGAGTATCTATTTTTAATTAGTAACTAGTTTAATTCTATGTAAAATTTGAGCGGATCTTTTAGCCATGCAAGCTTAAGGCCAACAACTAAAAACTGTATGAATAAATGTTCTCCCAGTTGGAATAAAATAACCAGTTGAAAAGGTTTTGTCGCTTGGTTAACAGAGTACACAGAATCTCCCTGTTACAATGGAGCTTCTGTTTTATGGAAAATATATTGGTTTTTTTTTCCTTAATTTTATGAACTTTTTTTCTCCCTGTTACAATGGAGCTTCTGTTTTATGGAAAATATATTGGTTTTTTTTTTCATAATTTTATGAACTTTTTTATTATTGATTCAGAAGAATAACCATTTTTGTATTGAAGAAAGAAGATTTGAATTCAGCACCGTCTAGATGCCTTTTGCACCAAATTAAATGCGCCCTTTGGCAGAAAAATAACTTTTGAAAATTGATGCGAATACAAAACTGTATTTTTTTCAATAGCTTGTGAAAATAAGAGTAGAAATAGTATCATTTTTAATAGTTTGTGATTGGCCGCTCTACTATATCTTGCTTGTGATGTATGGCAAATGACATTTGTCTGTAGTTGTAATTATCTAGAGAGCATTTATTATATATTTTGTGCTCTTCTCTATGCTTACTGTAATAATTTGTTTGCAAGGTACGATTTTTATTATTGTGGTATTATCTTGTAATTCTGAAATCTCATTTGAGTGACTCTCATGATGGCGGGTTAATGACATCCTTGTGGCTGTTTTCTATTGATGAATTTATTCATCTGTAACTAAGTTGGTAATGGGCGGTTGGTGTAAGAAAATTGTGCAAACCTTAACCATGTGTACGTACGTCATGTTGTTTGAAGGTTTAATGCCTAAGGTTAATAAATAATGCAACTCTTTTATTTTACGATGTTTGTGGTTATTTGTAGGTTGTATAGGCTTAGGAATTTTTTAATTTTAGCTAAGAAATCAAAATTATATTGATTTAGAGTGGGGTTTCATGGAGGGGGCTTCCTTAAAAATAGAGTCATTGAGATTTTTAAGGAATATTTAAAAGTGAGGAGTTCCATGAATTATATAGTTTGTTTCAGCTTAAAAATTTTAGCTCCTAAATTTAAGGAAGATTTTAAATTTATGGTGTCATTATTTTATTATTATTATAATTAAATTTTTAATTTTGTAATATGCTATTTTGTAATTAGCCAATAGGCTTCTCTTGGGGAGAAACCTTTAACTGGCAAACTGTCTCACGCTTTTTGCCGCCGCTGGTGAAAATTTCTCGCTCAATTTAACAATTTTATGCATTTTATTTTCAGGCACCTCATTGGCTGCCTTCCTTTTTACCGGTAGTCTTTGTCCTCTCAAAAATTTGAGCGAAAATAGGGCTCATTGAAACGTGGCATTCTGAATTTCCATCACGTGCCCAGTCTGTGGTCCCATAGTTCTCCACGATGAGATTACGTGCCCACTTTGCACTTCCACAGTTTGCATGCATGCCTAGATTTTCTCTACTCCTATCTGAATCCACATTTGGCATGTAAATAATGACATTCAATAAAATCCCTCGTTCCTTTTATGTTCCTGTCGGTCTCCATACATTGTTTCAATCTTTCTTTATTAGCGCAAACAAAGAAGATATGAGGAAAGGTTGTAGAATTTGGCTTTTCGTTTGGTGTTTGCATCTGTTTGGAAGTTTTTCGAAGTCTTTTCAATAAATCCATTTTCTCCAGAGGGTTTTGCTGGGTACTATTCAGAGCAGTTTACATGTAATCAGTTTGTTGATCTTGCTGTTTTGCAGGTCTTTGTTATGTAGGCCACTTCATCCTGATATTGGCCATTGTAGACAAATATAGCTCAAAATTTAGAATGTCTGAAGTAATCAATAGTAAGATCAAAATGTGAGTTTATTTTGCAGCTCAGAGACCACTATTCATTTATAAAATCATGGAAATATATGTGGTTCTAAACAAGTTAAACCGGTTTGTTGGTCTTGCTTATAAATAAAAAAGTAAATTTTTATTTGTGTAATAGTATGATTCTACTATTGTGTCTTACATTTCAATTGAAGTTTGATAGAGGTACAAAGTATAAAAAATCCCAACCATTTAAAATTTGTGGCAACATTTGAGATATTTGGAAAGATGAACCTGGGATTGTAAGACAAAGAAACTGATAGATTTTGTTTTGATTGTGTATATATAAGTTACTTCAATTTATTTTTTAAAACAAGTCTTACTCAAAGATTGTTGGTGATTTTCAAGATATCAAGTAATAAAGGGCCTAGAAATAAAATCTAAGGTAGTGCTCTTATTCAAAATTGGCAAGACTATAGTCAAAGGTATTTTTCTAGTAGCTAATGTTGGAGATTAGTAAAGAACTTGGAAAATCAAAGAAATAAATTTGTTGCTTTAAATATTAAGACATAAAATATAATTTATTGTGATGATGGTTGGTGCAATTTTACCTCGAAAAGACATATAGATTGAATGGTAAAAAAATTGAGAACATTCATATTTTAAATGATGTGGACTATAATATTTTTAAGGATGGTTACTTTTTAAGGAAATTTTTTTTTCATCAATGCCATTAATTTTTCTCTTGTTTTTCCAATTTTTCATTCGTTGGAGTAAAAGTGATGGTCTTTAATTGATTACTTTCTGATGGAGACTTCAAATGGTTGGAATGAGTTGGAGGGATGTCTTTACAAAGGATGTAAGATAGATATCTACTATTCCACCAACAACTTCAAAATCTTATCTTATGTCTTTAATTTTGAAAAAAAAAACTCATGACACCATCATTATTTAACTCAAGATTGAGTAACTTGAATTGTTACTAAAGAAAATTTTTAAAGTTGAAACATATAAATCTCTTAATTTTTTGAAGGGCACCCCCAAGTCTACTTACAGACTTCTGTGTTGAATGTACTAAAAAGCCCTTGTTAATGCCAAGATTTCAATACATTAATGGGGAATTCAGATTCAACTGGTCTGCCATGAAACCTCAGTGCTTTCCAATGCACACACTAAACCTCTGGATAATCAATCTGTCTCTGCACAATTTGGGTTGTTTAGTTTTCCCTTCGGTTAAGAATTCCTATTAGTACTTAAAAACTGATACCATTCATTCTTCTTCTTTACTTAACAATGGATTTATGATAGCAATGGAAATTGTGCAGTCAAAGTAAAGAGACTGACACCTAAAAGCAAATTATGCCTGCAGTTTTCATTAGTCAAATAGTTTGGGGGATTGTTTTCAATTTGGGTACTGCTACTAATTACACTATATTACAAAAAGATAAAGATTGGTGGCAGAATTAACAAGTCTTTGATTGTAGTAATTATACTGTAAATAAATTACATAAACCAAACAACTCTGCTTTGAAGATTATGGTAAGGTCTATTTCTGACAGATGAGATTTATTGTTCACGTGAGTTAACGCCAAAAGTGTTATAAGAGCTTCACATGCTACTAATTTTATAGTTAATTGGGGGCACAATCTATATGTACGAAATCCCATGGTTTTCCTTAGAATTTTGCAGAAATACCCCCTTTACTAAGGTACTCAAAAACTTGATTCATAAGGGAAATAATTGTTTTTATAGGTGAAAGCTTTTTCACTTTATTGGAAAGGTATTTAGTGAGGGAGGTGGTATATTTTTTATTGAATTTTAGGTAAAAAAGGTAAATGATGAGTTGAAATCTTGTTCTCAATGTTTTTGGTGATATACACTTCAGTCTATGAGGTAGATGTCAATGCAAGCTTTTGAAATATCTATTAAAATATATAAACATCTAAAACCAAAAGTTTGCATTGACAATAACATACTTCAACTAATATTGCTTCTAGATTTGATTATGTTTAAGTTTTTTTCATCAACGTTCTAAAATTTTGCATTGACAATAACATACTTAACTGATATTGCTTCTAGATTGGATTGTGTTTTAAGTTTTTTTCATTAAATGTTTCGGCTCACGCTCTGATCCATCATTAGAAAAAAAAAAATCATCAACGTTTCTGCTCACACTCCTGATCCATCATCAAGATGCAAATGAGTGCCAATAGATGCAAAATGAGAGTTCTACATTTGCATCCATTTGCATAAATAAGAGCAGTCATGAAAGATCTTAAAGTCATAAAGGAGCTTTTGACCCCTTGTGCACTACCAAGATGTTTCTTTCACATATCAATACGAGGCTGAGTAAGCATAGAATTTGAAAAGATAATTTCTTAAAAATAGACTTCTCAATTTTCAATCAAAATAATTTTAAAAATTAACTACCTATATGTAAATATAACCAAATTCAAATCCACACTATTTCAACTAAAATTGAAATTACAATCAATATATAATAATAAAATAGGATGAAAATTATCTCAAATTTTAATCTACACTTTCCATTATCTCAAATTTTAACCTACAATAGTCTTGTAAATGATATTACCCCACACA
>MU228495.1:1114019-1125256 GCA_018584345.1 Thuja plicata | reverse complement strand
TGAAGTAATCAATAGTAAGATCAAAATGTGAGTTTATTTTGCAGCTCAGAGACCACTATTCATTTATAAAATCATGGAAATATATGTGGTTCTAAACAAGTTAAACCGGTTTGTTGGTCTTGCTTATAAATAAAAAAGTAAATTTTTATTTGTGTAATAGTATGATTCTACTATTGTGTCTTACATTTCAATTGAAGTTTGATAGAGGTACAAAGTATAAAAAATCCCAACCATTTAAAATTTGTGGCAACATTTGAGATATTTGGAAAGATGAACCTGGGATTGTAAGACAAAGAAACTGATAGATTTTGTTTTGATTGTGTATATATAAGTTACTTCAATTTATTTTTTAAAACAAGTCTTACTCAAAGATTGTTGGTGATTTTCAAGATATCAAGTAATAAAGGGCCTAGAAATAAAATCTAAGGTAGTGCTCTTATTCAAAATTGGCAAGACTATAGTCAAAGGTATTTTTCTAGTAGCTAATGTTGGAGATTAGTAAAGAACTTGGAAAATCAAAGAAATAAATTTGTTGCTTTAAATATTAAGACATAAAATATAATTTATTGTGATGATGGTTGGTGCAATTTTACCTCGAAAAGACATATAGATTGAATGGTAAAAAAATTGAGAACATTCATATTTTAAATGATGTGGACTATAATATTTTTAAGGATGGTTACTTTTTAAGGAAATTTTTTTTTCATCAATGCCATTAATTTTTCTCTTGTTTTTCCAATTTTTCATTCGTTGGAGTAAAAGTGATGGTCTTTAATTGATTACTTTCTGATGGAGACTTCAAATGGTTGGAATGAGTTGGAGGGATGTCTTTACAAAGGATGTAAGATAGATATCTACTATTCCACCAACAACTTCAAAATCTTATCTTATGTCTTTAATTTTGAAAAAAAAAACTCATGACACCATCATTATTTAACTCAAGATTGAGTAACTTGAATTGTTACTAAAGAAAATTTTTAAAGTTGAAACATATAAATCTCTTAATTTTTTGAAGGGCACCCCCAAGTCTACTTACAGACTTCTGTGTTGAATGTACTAAAAAGCCCTTGTTAATGCCAAGATTTCAATACATTAATGGGGAATTCAGATTCAACTGGTCTGCCATGAAACCTCAGTGCTTTCCAATGCACACACTAAACCTCTGGATAATCAATCTGTCTCTGCACAATTTGGGTTGTTTAGTTTTCCCTTCGGTTAAGAATTCCTATTAGTACTTAAAAACTGATACCATTCATTCTTCTTCTTTACTTAACAATGGATTTATGATAGCAATGGAAATTGTGCAGTCAAAGTAAAGAGACTGACACCTAAAAGCAAATTATGCCTGCAGTTTTCATTAGTCAAATAGTTTGGGGGATTGTTTTCAATTTGGGTACTGCTACTAATTACACTATATTACAAAAAGATAAAGATTGGTGGCAGAATTAACAAGTCTTTGATTGTAGTAATTATACTGTAAATAAATTACATAAACCAAACAACTCTGCTTTGAAGATTATGGTAAGGTCTATTTCTGACAGATGAGATTTATTGTTCACGTGAGTTAACGCCAAAAGTGTTATAAGAGCTTCACATGCTACTAATTTTATAGTTAATTGGGGGCACAATCTATATGTACGAAATCCCATGGTTTTCCTTAGAATTTTGCAGAAATACCCCCTTTACTAAGGTACTCAAAAACTTGATTCATAAGGGAAATAATTGTTTTTATAGGTGAAAGCTTTTTCACTTTATTGGAAAGGTATTTAGTGAGGGAGGTGGTATATTTTTTATTGAATTTTAGGTAAAAAAGGTAAATGATGAGTTGAAATCTTGTTCTCAATGTTTTTGGTGATATACACTTCAGTCTATGAGGTAGATGTCAATGCAAGCTTTTGAAATATCTATTAAAATATATAAACATCTAAAACCAAAAGTTTGCATTGACAATAACATACTTCAACTAATATTGCTTCTAGATTTGATTATGTTTAAGTTTTTTTCATCAACGTTCTAAAATTTTGCATTGACAATAACATACTTAACTGATATTGCTTCTAGATTGGATTGTGTTTTAAGTTTTTTTCATTAAATGTTTCGGCTCACGCTCTGATCCATCATTAGAAAAAAAAAAATCATCAACGTTTCTGCTCACACTCCTGATCCATCATCAAGATGCAAATGAGTGCCAATAGATGCAAAATGAGAGTTCTACATTTGCATCCATTTGCATAAATAAGAGCAGTCATGAAAGATCTTAAAGTCATAAAGGAGCTTTTGACCCCTTGTGCACTACCAAGATGTTTCTTTCACATATCAATACGAGGCTGAGTAAGCATAGAATTTGAAAAGATAATTTCTTAAAAATAGACTTCTCAATTTTCAATCAAAATAATTTTAAAAATTAACTACCTATATGTAAATATAACCAAATTCAAATCCACACTATTTCAACTAAAATTGAAATTACAATCAATATATAATAATAAAATAGGATGAAAATTATCTCAAATTTTAATCTACACTTTCCATTATCTCAAATTTTAACCTACAATAGTCTTGTAAATGATATTACCCCACACAGAAAGCAAACAGGTAGGTTGGTGGAGTTGCATTCGTTGAATATCAATGGAACTTTCATCACAAAATTGTACTCTAATTTTTGAGTCTTTACCTAACTGTACAACCAAAGTGATCTTGAAAAAGAAAAAAAAAAGGAAAACCATCAAAAGGATAAGTTGTCTCATCTATAGGACAAAAAATATTCTCTTCATTTTTACCTATTTTTAAAAGAATGGATGTCTCTCGATCTTCGTCACTATGCTTAGTTACATTGTGAAATATCTTATGTGAGTAAATTTTTTTAAATTTAGTTTATTAATTAGCTGATAGGATATTTCATTGGCGACATAGCCCACCGGTTTTGTCTCATGCTATTGGCAAAAATGTTTTTGTTGATCAGTTACAGAAAGTCTCACACAATCAGAAATCTTTTACCGGCAGTGGTGTAAGGACGGGAGCTAAAAAGTCATAAGGACAAGTAAGGAAAAATATTGAGAGAAGCATGTTATTTTAGCTTCTCATCATAGGGGAAGGTTTGTTCATCAGAGAGAGATTATGAAACGTTTAGTGGACTTGATTCTAATGATAGATGATAGAGATCTATTGTGTATAGTATTGTGGCATTTAATATTGCATTGGTATAAGATGTGATTTGATGTCATCATGATGTGTTGCACACATCATGTACTACTGATTTATGTCCCTAACGCACGGTTGTAACAATAGCATACAAACTCTTTCACAGTCCTAATAGCATTGTTAAAATTAATGACATCAACGAGTTCACTATATTCTATGACTATAGCATCGTTCTTTATTTCTGAATGTTTGTCACATTCCTATTACACAACATTGTAACATTAAGTTTCATGCTATTACTCTATTCTTGACCGCTGATTTCAGTATTTTGCATTTGACATGTGTAAACATGCCAACCTTTGGAATATAACACTATCGGCTACACCCTTGCACCTTATTGGTGCAAGCGCTAGTTTGTATCTTTCTATTTTTATTTTTTTATGTAAGACTCATTTAGACTTGATGGGAAAATAATGAGCAAACTGTTGACATGTGACAAAAAAAATTCCCTAAGCCGGTGGGGCTATTTCTACCATCTCAAATTGAGAGCGCTAAAAACTCAGAGCTCCTATTTTGTACGAAAAGAATCCAAATAAACCTTTAGTGTCCGCCCCCCCCATGGGACCCCCTAAAGGAATTGATCCATTTCTTTGTTAAAGGTTATAACTTCCACTTTCTTATGTGAAGTTCTAAATTGTTTCTAAAATATTAGTTGGTTTATTTATGTTAAGTTATTTTCAAACGTGCTTATTTAATAATGTTTCCTTTATAATTAGATTAACTATAAAATCTAAGAACTTATTCTTAGAGGTCATAATTTCCTTTAGTTGTGAATAAATAATCTAGTTATTCTTGTAGGGTATAAAATTTATCAAGGATTCCTTTTAGTAGATTACGAATCATGTTTAGGTATGAGTTAAAAATGTTTTCTTAAAGGCTAGAGAAGTAAATTTAAAGTGTACTTATGATTGACCTACTATTGTCTTGTTCATAGGTTAGATCTTATTCTCTTGTTTCTCTCAAGAATAGTTAAAGGGTGAATTCATAGTAATTAGGAAAGTTGTTTTGAGTAAGTTTCCTTTATTAGATAGGTACGAGTTTTTGTTTTAGTTATGTATTGTATCTTGAGGTTATTGGATTAGGATGTATCATTACATAATTCATAAGTAAGAAGTTGGATAATCATAACATTTAGTAAAGGTGTTTTAGAAAATTATATTCAATGTTTAGTTTTTGATTAAAGGAAAATTGGTTTTACAAGGACCGAAAACCCAAGTTTAATAACAAAACAAAACAAAATAAAGTCTTAAACTGAGACCAACTGAAACCCAAACGGTAAAGATGCCAAAAAGCCACAAAAACACTCTTGCAAAATTATAGATTTTTCACTAGACTTCCATTTTTTGAATGATTTATGCATTAATATTTTTCACCTTTCTAATGATACTATCCATGGGTGTCATACCCTTGTCATAGCTATGCAATCTAGTAGTAAGGCCTAGAATCACAATCTTCTCTGTATCCTTGGTATCATCTTCATTGTCCTCTAGTGGTTCTTTGTCTCACTTTCTTGCACTTGTATCCATGGTTTTAGCCTTCTTGGTCGACTTAATGCTCACAATAGGTGAAGGGGAATTGCCTTTGGAAATGACATGGAGTGCATCAGCTTGCTCATTAAGCCTTTTGAAACCTTCACTGGTATTGTCAATGGTAGTCTTCCTAACAACCACTACAACTCTCATTTTATCTTGGCCCCTTTGAAAATCATCCTCAAGTGCCTTTATTCTTTTCTCGTGGTGCTCCTTAAGGTTCTTGATAGTGATACCATTCACCAAAGACTGTGCATTAACTAGTATGTTATCCAAGTTCTCAGTGGAAGGGAAAGCTTTCTCTTTCAGGATGTTAATCTCCAAAATATGCCAAGAGAACATGGAGCTCTGATTTTCCAAAAGGTTCTTGAGACTGACATTGATAGTAGGTCTATCCGGCAGAGATGAGCCCATTTCCTTAGGGGTGTCCCTACCCACGTCAATAGGTATCTGCAAGTTAATTCCCACACCCTCAGCAAGCCCACAAGACTCATGTTGAGAAGGGATTTTCTTGAGCTAGGAATAATTTATCTTTTCATTAATAGAGGGGGGCCCAAAAAATTTATCTTTTCCTTTAGCACTAAATTGGGATGTTGTAGCCACACCTTTTCCTTTGACATCAATACCAGGGTCCAAAGAATTTGACACAATATTATTTGAGGGAAAATAATTATGGGTCTTCATCATCTGAAACCACAATTTTCTTTCAGCTCATAGGGGTATGGTGAGGCTTCTTATGCCTTGAATACAAGGGGCATTGGTTCTCATAGATGTGAGAAATCTCATCATTATCAGAACCTACATCCTCATGTTCAGAGGAGGTGTCACCATAGTGCAGCCTGGTATTCTTATTATACTCGATCCCAATCTTAGGAAGAGAGTTTCTCTCAACATGCAAGACCTTTGCATACGCCATGATTAAAAATATTAAACCCTTATGGAGGATGGGGAAGGCGTGAATTTTCTCATGGGCTTTTAAACCATTACTCAAAGAGGATACCAAATAGAAAGGAATGGAAATGCATTTTTTATCGCGGAAATGATTCAAGATGACAAAATGATAACTGAATATGCTACAAAAAATTTCGTCCAAGGTAAGGTAACACATGATTACCTTAGTAATGTTATGCCACAGTTTAAGGAGGGATTTTCTGTCAAATCCCCTGTTGGTTTTCTTCCTCACCATCTCCATTTTGCGTTAAAGGAAAAAGGATTCCACGGCTTCAGTAGCACATTTCTTATCTTTGTAAAATTTTGTGCCATCAATCAAAGTATTTGAGACCTTGCCATAATTTTTGCGTTAACTTCCAATTCTAGGTCATAGACACACAAAACCCCATTTTCCCATCCATGAGAAAAATCTTTGGGATAAGAGAGTCCCCTTCCACTGGAAAGTTTATATTGAATTCTCTCAATAAGTTTTCCCCAAAAGGAATTAGGCACCTCATTGCCACATGAAGGGAGCCCCAAATATGTATATGGAAAACCTCAATTTTATACCCAAGAATGTGAGCAATCCTCTGGTGTCTCCATACCTGAGTATTGAGGAAGAAAATAAAACTCTTCGAAAGACTAATGGTTTTTCCTAAAGCACCTTCATACAATTGTAAGGTATCCTTCAATACCTTATCCTCCGAAAAAGAGATTTTGAGCTAGAGAACTCTTTTGTTGCATCCACCACATCCTAGTAAATTTGGAAGAACATGGGGAACCCATCAGTGCGAGGGGCCTTATTGCCTTCAAAATAAAACACAAAATCATGCACTTCCTTAGCAGAGCGGATCTTGGTAAGAGCATTGTTTTGATGAACCATAACTGATTGAATGTCTGAAGATGTTAAGTTGATGATCACCAAATTGCAGAAATTTAATGCAAGACATTAAATCAGTTAATGTATTGTATTGTCATTGATGTCAACTTGATATAATCTGATTGGTTGTATACATAAGTGTTAAAGACTTCAAAGAACCAGAGAGATAAAGGTTATGCTATCAGTAATGCATAAAAGTTCAATATTCACAAAGTGACAACAGACAACGACGGACAGTGCACACTGACGAACAGAGAACCCCAAAAGAAGAGTCACAATGATACCCGAGAAAGAAACTTGAACAAGCATTACTGACATACAGAACCAAAGCATTACCGACAGACAGAACCACAGTGTTACCCAACGGACAGACAACCTTGACAGACAGACAGAGATGCCAGAGAAGAACTGAAGTCAAGACGAAGCCTAACAAAGAGTTAAACATTGAAAATAACTGAAGTTTAGAAATGACAAAAGACTTAGTTGGCAAGATATAAATGAGTTAACTAGTTGATAAACTTTGTTTTCATCGACAAGTTAAGAACCTCGAAAGAAGACTTCAATTAGACCTGATCAATCAAGCTAAAGAACAGAGCTAATTCTGCGGACACCGAGCAATAGAGAAGCACAACATCACCGAGAAGAAAGAAGTGGAGCAAAGGTATTGAAGATGTTAAGTTGATGATCACCAAACTGCAGAAATTTAATGCAAGACAATAAATAAGTTAATGTATTGTATTGTCATTGATGTCAACTTGATATAATCTGATTGGTTGTATACATAAGTGTCAAAGACTTCAAAGAACCAGAGAGATAAAGGTTATGCTATCATTAATGCATAAAAGTTCAATATTCACAAAGTGACAACAGACATCGACGGACAGTGCACACCGACGAACAGAGAACCCCGAAAGAAGAGTCACAATGATACTCGAGAAAGAAACCTGAACAAGCATTATTGACATACAAAACCAAAGCATTACCGACGGACAGAACCACAATGTTACCCAACGGATAGACAACCCTGACAGACAGATAGTGATGCCCGAGAAGAACTAAAGTCAAGATGAAGCCTAACAAAGAGTTAAAAATTGAAAATAACTGAAGTTTAGAAATGACAAAAGACTTAGTTGGAAAGATATAAATGAGTTAACTAGTTGATAAACTTTGTTTTCATCGACAAGTTAAAAGCCAAAGATAAGCTAAAGTTTTAAAGTAGTTTTATTCAAGTTGTCTAAGATAAATCTATGGGATAAAACTGAAGTAAAGCTTTAAAGCAAGAAAGGTGAGAATTGTGGATCATGCCAAGAACAATAAAGTCAAGGACTTAGAAACGGTAAAATTATGTCTATAAAGAGACAAGCTGGGAGTGAATAGAGAAGAGGATGCTAAAGAGAAACTAATGAAGAAAGAAGACTTCAATTAGACCTGATCAATCAAGCTAAAGAATAGAGCTAATTCTGCAGACACCGAGCAACAAAGAAGCACAACATCACCAAGAAGAAAGAAGTGGAGCAAAGGTATTGAAAGGAGACATTGATCAGAAAGGTATTATGAGCTTACAATAGATCTGAAAATCTGCAAAGTCTAGTTGTATATGTGAACAAATCTTTACTGTTTCAATTTAACCATTGGATCAGAAAATCTCTTAACCGAGCAGGACTTAACAATCATTTATATATTGAGATACATCCCAAGGAGTATCAAAAGGTTTGGTCATGAAGATAGCATAGAGATGCCAGATATCAAGTGACAAACTACACAGGGTTTGGTCATAAAGATAGCATAGAGATGCCAGATATCAAGTGACAAACTATTCTATGTAAATCCTCTAACAAGGTCACACCTAACATTGTGTTACGGTCCTAAGTGGTTTTTCCCTTAACAAGGTTTCCACGTCAAAAATCCATGTGTCAAATGTGTTTACGAGTCATTGCTTTCATGTTTCTCTTTACACATTACTAAAACTAGATGATTGGTAAACTCAAAGTTATTTACTGTATTTCGGTAAATGATAGACTGCTATTCGGTAAACATCAAGAATAATGTTTAACAGTGAACTCCGAGCAGTAGTTATTTGTTAAGATTATTTCATGGCATACATCTTGTAGGACTGAAGATAACTAGAGGCTTATAATTGTGGTACTAATTTTTTTTTGGGTTGATTTATTGGAATATTTTTTAGGCCACTGATTCATCCCCCTCTCAGTTATTCTAGCAATTGGTATCAGAGCTTGTGTCCTTAGAAGGAAGGTTTCAAGACCTAAGCAAAAGATCACAAGATGAGAAAATGAGATGTGCCCAAGTTGAACAAAGACAACTTTGCATCATGGAAAAGCAGGATAAGACTCCACCTATCATGTATTGGAAATGATGTTACTCAATACCTAGATACTAAATATGTGTTTCCTACACGACCTTACACACTTGATCAATTGAGAGAAAAAACATGAGGACAATTGCATGATGATAGAGCTTCCTTCCTCACTCTCTGATGTTGAATTTGAAGATGTCAAAACCTGCACCTCTGTAAGCAAATGTGGGACAAATTGAAGCTATTACATGGAGGAGATGCTAACGTACTAAGAGATAAGGTAGAAAGCCTAAGAGGGAGGTTTGATGACCTAAGGATGAAAAAAGGAGAAAATATCACTCAATATAGCTGTAAAATCAAAGAATTAGTCAATGCTATCCGAGGAGTTGGAGGTGTACTTGAAGAAGAGACAATGGTAAGTAAAATCCTAAGATCCTTACTGCCTGTATATGCTATTACAATATGTGTTATACAAGAAATGAGAGTAGTAGAAAACAATAATTTTACTCTAGATAGTCTGATTGGTAGACTGATTTCATTTGAGATGAATAACTTTGATAATAATGTCTTACAATCTATAGAGTTTGCATTCAAATATTCTTTGAAAATAAGTAAGTCAAGTCATAAACACACTATGAGAAATGATAGTGAAAATGATAGTGATGACCAAGGACTTGATGAGATTGAAGTACTAATGATAAGAAGAATGCAGAGAGACAAAGGTAGATACAAAGGTAAATTACCAATTGTATGTTTTAATTGTAAAGAGATTGGACACTTTGCTACTAGATGTCCTAACAGAAGAAAATATGACCAAAGTAATGATAGGCCATATGAAAATAAGTTTGACCAAGGTGATAAAAGAGATTACCAAAGCAACTGACAGTCTGACAGAAGAGATACCCAAGACTACAAGGACAAAGGGAAGAAAGCTTGTTACGTAGCTGAGAACAAAGCTGGAGATACTGACACCGAATCTGATGAAGACATTGAGATGGTATTTGTAGTCATGAAGGATAATTCAGACAAAGAAGAAAGGTATGTAGAAACTGCACTCATATCTAAGGTTAGTAAGAATGATGTATGGATCATAGATAGTGGCTACACTCACCACATGACCAGTGATAAACAAGTTTGAAACTTTTGAGTATTATAATTGTGGATCAGTAAGAATGGGTAATGACACACCCTGTCTAGTTGAAGGTAAAGGAACCATAATGCTAAATAATCTGATCAGATGTGAAAATGCATACTGGGTAAAAGGACTTAATTATAATCTATTGAGTGTTTCACAGCTAAATAATATAGGTCACCTATTCTATCTTGATGACATTAACACCACTTATTTAATGGCTAGAAACGAAGATATATGGTTGTGGCATAAGAGACTATGCCATGTGAATTTTGAAAACATGATAAAGATAAGAAATAAAAGGAAAGTAAGAGGCTTACATGGCATGTCAAAGCTCGTCCATATCATGTGTAAGAATTGTCAAAAAGGTAAAATGACTAAGTCTAATTTCAAAAGAAAAGCCCATACATCTAATGAAATTCTAGAATTAGTCCATACTGATTGTAATATATGAAAATGGGGTTTAGGAGATTATTTGTTAATTGTTGTTTGATTTGTTTAGAGTATATTGAATTCCTTAACCCTACTTCATATTTACTTGAATTGTATTGATTGTGTATTGTAATTGTGATTAGGGAGAAGATAAGATGCTCCTCTTTTATTTCCAAATGCACAAATGAAAGATCCAAGTTGATCAACCCAAAAGAAGGGCTAGTGCACAAATGAATCAACTATTTGGAAAAGAGAATAACAAGAAGGGAATCTTAAATTCTGTCAATTATATGTATAGAAATGATAAATGACAATAATTGAAGAAATAGGAGAAATGCACTAACCTTGAAATATTGCAGATCAAAGAATGTTTTTTTCTGAGGTCTGTAGACTATTTCTGGAAAAACTAACAGTTGATCCCGAACTGGAACGCAGAGACGAACAAAACCCAAAAAAAAATTTCCGTTCTGAAGTCATCTTATGAAAAAGGTCGACCTTGACCCACAAATGTCAACCCTGACCCAATAATGTCGACTCTGACCTACACAAGTCTGACAAAAAATTTGTTCGCGCCATCTGAAAGAAAGCCGAAAAGGGTATCCAAATCTGGTCTCAAATCAACTGTTCTGAACCTGTACTTGCAAGAAAAATGAGATTATTTGTTGTGGGGGAGGGGTTTGCCTTAGTCAAAACCCAGTTTTGGAATTAACCTCAAATATATGTAATTGAAATTGCAGAAATGGACAAAGTAAATGCATAAATTCACCTTGCTTGAAAAAGTCCTTGTGGCGGATTTGAATCCTTGAATCCACAAGTATG
>MU228495.1:1079282-1110948 GCA_018584345.1 Thuja plicata | reverse complement strand
CACTCTCATAGACATCATAGGTACTATAAAGAGATGCTAAAAGAAGGATAATGAGAAAAATAGCCATACACCAAAAGAATTTCATAATGAAAATGCAAGAAGTGTTTTTGTATATTTTATGAGTATTGTGTAAATTCTAATCTAAGATGTAAATCTAACACCAAAGAGAAGGAGTTGTCTATCGCGGGTTCACCAAAATGTAATATATGAAAATGGGGTTTAGGAGATTATTTGTTAATTGTTGTTTGATTTGTTTAGAGTATATTGAATTCCTTAACCCTACTTCATATTTACTTGAATTGTATTGATTGTGTATTTTAATTGTTATTAGGGAGAAGATAAGATGCTCCTCTTTTATTCCCAAATGCACAAATGGAAGATCCAAGTTGATCAATCCAAAAGAAGGGCTAATGCACAAATGAATCAACTATTTGGAAAAGAGAATAACAAGAAGGGAATCTTAAATTCTGTCAATTATATGTATAGAAATTATATATGATAGTAATTGAAGAAATAGGAGAAATGCAATAACCTTGAAATATTGCAGATCAAAGAATGCTATTTTTTGAGGTCTGTAGACTGTTTCTGGAAAAACTAATAGTTGATCCTGAACCAGAATGCAAAGACAAACAAAACCCAAAAACCTTTTTCTGTTTCGATGTCATCTTATGAAAAAGGTTGACCTTGACCCACAAATGTCAACCCTAACCCAATAATGTCGACCCTGACCTACACAAGTCTGACAAAAAATCTGTTTGCGCCGTCTGAAAGAAAGCCGAAAAGGGTACCTAGATCTGGTCTCAAATCAACTATTTTGAACCTGTACCTGCAAGAAAAATGAGATTGTTTGTTGTGGGGGAGGGGTTTGCCTTAGTCAAACCCCAATTTTGGAATTAACCTCAAATATATGAAATTGAAATTGCAGAAATGGACAAAGTAAATGCATAAATTCAGCTTGCTTGAAAAAGTCCTTGTGGCGGATTCGAATCCTTGAATCCACAAGTATGCTTCAAAATGTAGAATGTAGAAAGGTAGGATGTCTTCAATATCTTGCTTTTGGATCTCCAACACCAAGTCTTGAATGGGTTCTTGAATTTGGAATAGGCTTGGAAGAAGGTGGATGGAGAGATCACCAAAAGGGGACTATGTAGCTTCAATCCTTCAATGGCCTCTAATGGATCTCCTTCATGAAAGTGGATAATTGAATGGATGAATGCTTGCTTTGAAGTCTTTCTCCTTAGCTTGCTTGAATCACCCTTGAAGATAGTTTTCTTGATGATGGCTATCGTTTGAAATGCTTCAATAGAGGACTTAGTCTCACTTAGAGAAAATGAGAGAGAGAGATTCCCTTTTATATGAAATTAGGGCACAATCTTCTAAGGCTGCCAACATAGGATAATTAAATTCCAATTAGACCCATGCCCCTAGAAAAGGACCTACATTAAATATAATTTAGGAATCAACACTTTGGAACCCAAAACAGCCGACCCAGAAGCGGGAAAACTAAATTTTTGATGACCCCCGGCAGCCGACAACCTTCCTATTTTGAAAGGGGGACCCTGATTAGGGTCGAGGTCAACCCTAACCCAGGGGGCCAGAACCCCTAGAAAATATGCCATGTGGGGTAGGAGGTGCCTGGAGAGGCCCAATCAGGGTCCTGAACCAGCACAGAAGCATGAGATAATGCAGAAACAGGAGGATGATATGGTAGAGGTCAAAAACGTCCCCTAAGGAGGGCTAAATGCTCTTAACATGGAAGTGCTTCCATTTTAAGACGATACACTGATCTATGTGGACCCATGAGAAAAAATAGTTACTATGGTGATAGATATTTCATTCTCTTTGTAGATGATTATTCTAGAATGATGACAGTTATGTTCTTAAAAGATAAATCAGAAGCATTCAAGATGTTTAAATGGTATAAAGCTATGGTAGAAAAACAAAGTGGTAAGGAATTGAAATGCTTAAGATCAGATAGAGGAGGGGAATTTATTTCAGATGAATTCACTAACTTTTACAATGAGCATGGAATTAAAAGACTAGTTTTTGCACCAAGAACACCACAACAAAATGAGATTGCTGAAAGAAGGAACAGATCCATTGTTGATTGTGCAAAAACATTGATGATTGAGAAAAGCATCACTCAAACTTTTTGGAGGGAAGCTGCCAGTACTGTTGTCTACACATTGAATAGATTTCAATTAAAGAAAGAAACCAAGAAGACACCCTATGAGCTATGGTATGGTTACACACCCAATATAAGTTACTTAAGAATCTTTGGAAGTCAATGTTATATTTGAAAGATGATATAAATGGAAAGCTTGACCCACAAAGTGAAGAAGGAATCTTTCTAGGGTATTCCACCAAAAGCAAGGCTTATAAATGTCTTAACAAGTCCCCTAACAAGATAATTGAAAGTGCAAATATAAGAATAGATGAATATGCAAAGAAAAATGATGAGGAAAGAAGAAAAGAACAAGAAGACTAGAAAAAGTTTGTTTACATTGAAGAACCTAACACTCTTCCCAAGAAACAATGTATCACTCCCAAGAAATAGAACAATGCACCCGACCATCAGGCTGCAAATATAAAAAATTAGGAAATTGCTCAAGATGATGTACCGAGCGATGGAGATCAGAATGAAGGTCAAGATAATGATCAAAAGGATGGACAGAAAGGTGAACCGATACTTGTCAAGTATGTTAGAAGACACCATCCATAGAACTAGAACATAGGAGACAAGAAGACTGGAATGAGAACAAGAAGTAAGTCACTGAACACTAGATGTTTAAATTGTGATTTTGAGCCTAAATATATAAATGCTGCACTAGAAAATGAAGAATGGGTCAGTGCTATGAATGAAGAGATAGAAAATATTGAGAAGAACAATACATGGACACTAGTACCGAGACTTGATGAAAAAAATGTCATCGGTACCAAATGGATATTCAGAAACAAGCCGAATAAGAATGGAGAAGTCACAAGAAACAAAACAAGGTTAGTATGCAAGTGGTATACAAAAGAAGAAGGTATTGATTATGAAGAAACCTTTGCACCCGTTGCTAGACTAGGAGTAAGAATTTTACTTGTTTATGCTGCATTCAAAGGATTCAAGGTATACCAAATGGATGTCAAATCCGTATTCCTAAATGGAATAGTAGAAGAAGAGGTATACATTGAAAAACTAGAAGGGTTTGTTGATCCTGACAAGAGAAATATGGTTTGTAGACTACATAAAGCCTTGTATGAATTGAAACAAGCACCTAGAGCCTGGTATGAAAGACTTCACTCCTATCTACATAAAATAGCAATATGTATTTAAAAGAAGATTCTGATGACATTAATCTGATTGCTAAAATATTTGTTGATGATATCATATTTGGGGGTAATGATATGTTATGTAAATTATTTGCTAATGAAATGAGAAAAGAGTTTGAAATGTCTATGTTTGGGGAGATCAAATTCTTTCTTGGTCTACAAATTCTTCAACAAGATGCATGCATATATATCACACAATCCAAATACATCAAGGAAGTGGTAAAGATATTCAAGATGGAATATTCCAAGCCAGTTGGAACACCTATGGTAACCAGATGTAAGATGACAAAGGAAGATAAGTCAAATGAGGTAAATCAGACCCTATTTATATCAATGATTGGAAAACTAATGTATGTTGTTCATACCAGACCAAATATAGCACATGTGGTTGGAATAGTTGCAATATTATCTGCTAATCCCAAAGAATCACACACGACTGTTGTCAAGAGAATTCTGAGATATCTAAAGAATACTGGGGACTATGGTCTCTGGTATAACAAAAAGGGCAAATTTGAGCTTCAAGTCTATACAAATGCTGATTGGGATGGAAACTTAGATGACAGGAAGAGCACAACTGGAGGATCATTCTTCATGGGTGACAAACTTGTCACATGGACCAGTAAGAAGCAAGGATGCATCTCACAATCTATTGCAGAAGCAAAATATGTGGCTACTGCTGAAAAATGCTCAAACATTGCATGGATCAAACAATTACTGGAAGGTATGAATATGAAAATTCTTGAACCAGTGATTATCTATTGTGATAATACCAGTGCAATAAACATATCAAAGAATCCTGTCATGCATGCTAAAACTAAGCATATTGCTATCAAGTATCATTACTTAAGAGAACAAGTGCAAGAAGAAGAAGTGATACTAGAATATGTTCAATCTAAGGAACAATTAGCAGACATAATCACCAAGCCCTTGCTTAAAGATACATTTGAGTTCATGAGAAAGAGACTAGGGGTCCAACCGTTATCTATTAGTCACTATGCTAACTAGGAGGTTGCATCAACCCATACACAAATCAAAAGATCATTCATGTTGATGAAAGCAAAGAGATGGAATGAAAAGATACATCTGTACAAATCAAGGTACTTATCTGCACCGAACACCATAAGTATTTATTGGCTAATGCAGAGCTATGTTGCTGATGGAAAGGTAAATTCAAGGAATATATTAAATAAAGATAAAAGAGGAATGAATTTGGCATTGTTGTCAAAGGGAGAGAGTTTCAAAGGGAGAGAATATCCCAAGGGAGAGAATATCCAAATGGGAGAGAGATTACATATGAAATATCTATCACGAGGGAGATAATACATACAAAGGGAGAGATTTTTGTCAAAGGAAAATGAAATGATCAAGAAGAGGAACAATCAAAGGGAGAGACAAAGTCAGAAGTTGCTACATTAATCCAGTGAAGGGAAGAAAGTACTCTGCTAGAAAAAAATCTAAGCTAGAAGAGCTTACCGAGAGCCAGACATTTGTATTGGTTATAGAATAATAAGTTTGGTAGTTTGATGAACTACAACTCATATATTTCATATTGTATTAGTAGTATGTAGTGTGTTGCCATCAATGCCAAAGGGAGAGATTGATGAACCATAACTGATTGAATGTTTGAAGATGTTAAGTTGATGATCACTGAACTGTAGAAAGTTAATGCAAGACATTAAATCAGTTAATGTATTATAGTGTCATTGATGTCAACTTGATATAATCTGATTGGTTGTATACATAAGTGTCAAAGACTTCAAAGAACCAGAGAGATAAAGGTGTGTACGAGGAAATCTCAGACTTAAAAAAATGTTGCAAACAAGTTCAAACATGAGACATTAGTGTGTTAGCACATAAAATCATTTAAAGAACCATGAAAGAACAAGAAACAACAATGAAGCTCCAAGTAACATCAGATTGAGATAAACAAGCATTGCACCCTATTACTTGTTGGATTTTCTCTTGATAAATATATGTAGGTGTGCTCTCTCAAGCACAAATGGATCAAAACCCTAATGCAATGCAAGATTGATGGGAAAGAAGAGAGATTCAAGAGCTAGTATGAAGAACTAGTCTCAAATCTTCTTCAAGATGATAGATCAAACTAGAAATGATATGCAAATGCAAGAAGGAACTATGATTTATTCACCAATATTATCCTAACATATGATATCTATATCATTTAAGAAAGATAACTATGAGCATGAAAACAACTATAAAAATCTAGAGCTATGTTAGCATAATAACAATGCAAAATGAGAGATGAAAAATGCAAGAGGAGAAGGCCTCTATTTATAGATTTTTGGGATAGAAGAGGAGAGGTTGAATGAGGTGGCATCTATGTGGCATCCACATAAGAGCCACATAAGGGACACATGCTTGAAGGGATGGCTAATTTGAAGTCAAATATAGCAATAAATATTGAGTGGCTCAAGAATTCCAAGTGGGGGACAAAGGAGTAAATAGCCTAAAAGAGGAATGGGTGCCCATTTTGGAGAGAATTATCACATGTGGGTGAGCATTCAATTATCCTTAAAAAGGTTAGGAATCACCCTTTAAGTATGATAAAAGGACAATTAGGTAGGGAAATATGCTTAGGAAATGAGGTGATGGGAGTAGAGTAGGAATAGGGTAGGCTTAGGGTAGGCTTCTAGATTGGATTAATAGGTTCCTAGCTAGGGTTTAGATTATAATTCAAATTAAATTTGAATAAATCATAGTTTAGAAGAATTAGGACTATGGAGGAATTTTAATAAATATAAATTTATTAAAAAGGGGATTTTGTGAGGCAAATGTATTTAAATAAAATACATTAGAATAGTATTTGATCATTGATAAATACCAACTATGAACAAGAAGTATCCATTCTAGAATGCATTCCACCCCTTATCTCAAGAGAAATGAATTAAGCCCTCATTCATCCTATCTTGATGCAAGAATTGGAAATTATTTTCTTCCATATGAAAAAAGGAAAATCTCCTGGCTCGGATGACTTCCTGCTAGAATTCTTCCAAGAATTTTGGGAAGTTATCAAATGGGATCTTCTAGAAGTGGTTCATGAATCACACAAAAATAAGAAGATATTAAAAGCTATGAATTCTAATTTTTTTGCCCTGACTCCCAAGAAGGAGAATGCGAATAGACTTGATCAGTACTGACCAATTGCTCTTTGTAATATTGTATATAAGATTATCATTAATCTCATTGTTGAGAGACTCAAGTTATGCCTTAAGATTCTTATTTCTAATGAGTAGGGAGGTTTTTTTTTCGATAGACAAATTGTAGATGAAAGTTCAATTTTTATAGAGGTCATTCATTATATGGCCACTTCTAAGGAGAAAGCTATGTTTATTAAACTTGACATGGAAAAGGCTTATGATAGAGTCAAATGGGATTTTTTGCAAAGGTTATTGAGGATTTTGGGTCTAGTAGTGACTGGATTACCAATGTTATGATTGTGTTTCCTTGGACTCTTTCTAGGTGTTGGTTAATAGAGAACCTACTGAGATTTTTAGTGCCTCTATGGGCCTTTGGAAGGGAGACCCATTATATCCTTATTTTTTATTATCACTGCTAAGGGACTTGGAAGGTTCATCAAATCTAAGGTCAGATAGGGATTGATTCAAGGATGGAGTTGGTGGAAGGATCTATCTCCCTATTCTCACCTGTAGTTTATGGATGATGTTGCTCTAATGGGAAGGGAAAGAACCAATCGAGCAATGTAATTTAGGAAGGCATTACATACTTATTTGGCTGCTTCAAGGCAAAAAATTAATCAGAATAAGTCTCTTATTATTTTTCTTTGATACTCCTCAGATGATCCCAAATAGGATTGCCTTGATTCTTAGATTTCCTATTGATTCTCTTCCTTTGGTCTACATTGGGATTCTGATTTGTGTGGATTCTCAATTCAGAGAATTTTGGTGGGAAATTATGGATAAGTTTCATAGGAAGATAACTCACTGAACTTATAGATGGATCTCATAATTGGAAGAGTGACTTTGCTTAAATATATTGTTCAGGCTCTTCTGATTTATAGATGTTTTAAGTAGGTAGATCCTTCTAGTTTTGTGAAACAATTTGATGACCTCTCTCGTCAGTTTCTTTGGTCTAGTAATTTCCTTTCATCTAAGTGGAGCCTAGTGAGATGGGATTCTGTGTGCAGACTGAAGCACAAGGGAGGTCTTGGTCTTAGGCCTACTACCTTATTGGGTCAATTATTAGCTACCAAGATATATTAGAGGTGGTGCACTTTACAGGATAAGGATTGGGCCAAAATAATTACTAACAAGTACCTCAAAGATGTTGATAGGTTGGATGTGCCTCTCTTAAAAAAAGGGGCAGGTCGCATTAAGGCTGGTATTTTTTGGATTTATCACGGAGGCTATGAGGCTCAGTTCTTGCATGATTCTTGGGATGGTCATCCTTTAATTATATCTCAGTTTCCTCATCTGCAACCCCCTTGTGATTTTTTTGTTATAGCTGGTTGGATTATGGTGGAAGATTGCAAAATTGTTGTTATCGAAGGGCATGTGTAGGTGACTTGTTGGAAGATCACTCAAGACTATCCAAGAGTGCGAGCTAAAGAGAACTATCGGGCACTGGCTGAAATTTTAGCCAACAAATTTTGTAACTCTCATTGAGAATAGAGATGTTTTGGCTTGGAGTCCTAACCCAAAGGGAAAATGTACTATTTCATTAGGTTACCAGGAATTGGAAAGGTAGTTGTATGGTGGAAAGGGCATGCCTTGGTGAAAACATGTGTGGAATAGATTTTCCTGACCCAAGTGTAAATTTTGTTTTAGTTGGTTGCCCAGAGTAGATGTCTCGCCTAAGAGAATCTAAGGAAGAGAGGATGTCAAGGTCTATCTAGATGTGACCTTTTTAAGAATAATGAAGAATGTGTTTCCCATATTTTTTCCAGTGTCCTTATTCTAGAGATATTTGGCACCTATGGTGGGGAACATGCAATCATGCTTGTATTCATGCTACTTATTTGGTAGAGTTTTTGGATAGCCTGGGTCACCCTCTTTCCAAGTCCTCTTTTCTATAGGTAGCATGGATTCTTGGTCCCACTTTCATCATTTGGAACTTATAGCTGGAAAGGAATAGAATAGTTTTTCAAGATTCAGAAATCATAAGTGCTCTTCTTTGGAAAAAAATATCTGCAGACTTCAGGAAACTATTCTTACAAAATGTGATGTTACTGGACTTGCGAATCTTGGGGATCTAACTATGGTAAGTAATTTAAACCTTACTATTACTAGAGTTGGTCCCTCTCGTGGCAGGAGATTGGGGCAATCCAAATAGAAAGTTCATAGAGATGAAATATCATTCCCTCCAATTGAGGGAATTTCAAAAATCAATATGGATGGACCCTCTAGAGGGAATCCAGGAGATGAAGGGATTGGCGGGATTGGTATAGATATTAGTGTAAATTTTGTACTCCTTTTGTCTTCCTATAAGGGTTGTCATTCTAATAACCTTATGGAGGCTCTAGCTATTCTTTGTGCTAGTGAAAGAGGATGCGCTCTTGGTTGGAAAAGGATTGTTTGTGAGTTTTATTCTTATATTGTGATTGATATGTTGAATGTACAAAATCTAGAGGAGGCTAATTGGAAACTATTTTTGGTGGTAAAACAAATCCTTAATCTAAGTTGTTTGCGTGATCATATTTATTTCCATCATATTTTGCAAGAATGGAACAGGGTGGAAGATTGCTTGGCAAAATGAACTTCAAATAATTTAGGTGGATGTGATATGGATGAGTTGAGCCCCTTGAGGTAGGATTATAAGGATCTATTGGATAGGTTAATTATGGAGGACAAGGTAGTGTAGTTGTACCCTTTATGGATTTGATTCATTTTTTTTAATGTTTGAGTGGTCCTTAATTAGCCTTGGGCCTTGATTTGTATTCCTTGATTTGATATGAACAAATTTGTTACCCCTCTTTGATTAAAAAAAACTCCCAATTAGAGTAGTATATAGTGGACAAAAAATATATGCAGTCAAAACTATGAATTTCAACTGCATAAAGTAGTGCAAGGCATCGGGTTGCAATCAAGCTAAAAGTCCCAATTGCACTTTTATTTCTATGTAATGTGTAATCAAGAATTAGATTTTTTATTACACTTGTTTAATATGAGTGTAGGGTAATATATAATTAGAAATCTCAGTTCTAATTACACTAGAAAAATATGAGTATAATGTATAATCAGAACTTCAAATTCTAATTACACAAATTAATATTTGTGTAAAGGGAATATCTATTGCGATTCAGACTAAAAATCTCTATCACAATTGTAAATCTTGTGGAGAATTTAATCGAAACAAATAATCCTGAATGCACATGGTAGTATAAAGTCGTGCCCTTGCAATTAGGATTAGAAATCCCAATTGCATTTACCAAGTGCAATGTGAAGGTGAAGTCGAGACAAATAGTCCTGACTACAAGTGTAATGTATAAGATACTCATGCAATCGGATCTAAAACCTCTGATTGCAAGGGATTTGCAATAGACTTCAAATTTTATTGTAATTAAGACTCATCCCTTCCATTACAAAGGGAGAAGTAATAAACACAAACATTGCTTAGTCAAAAACTCCCTATTACACAATGACAAAATCTTGATTACTCAAAAAGGTATTTTCATATTTAAAAAAAAAAAACCAAACCATGACAAAAACTATGATAGAAAATGCTATAAAATAATGAAGGTAGAGTTTGAGAAACCCAACCATATGGCAGAAAGAAGACAAAGAAAAAAGAGAAAAACACAAAAACCTAACAAATGTTAAGGTGTGGAATGAACACAAAGCACTGAAAGATTCAAATTAACTCACAAAGACTAAAAGACTTGAAAGAAAATGACACCGGGCAAAAAAAACCTAGTTTAAAGGTATAAATATGAATGAATCATGAACAAAAATTGTCAAGAATGACATTGATAAAAAGACATGCCAAAATTGTATTCATCACTGGCTTGATTCAATCACAACACATGTGCAAGGCTCTATAATAGGATTTTAGATGGCAATGTGAAGGCATAAATGTTTAGGTCAAAACTTAAAATGTATTTAAATGTTAAAGAGTTTAAAAACAAACACATACACATACACATACACATACACATACACACACACGCACATGTACACGTACATGTACACATACACGTACACATACACATACACGTACACATACACATTAATTGCACTTCAACATGTGGTCAACACTTTTTTCCCAATTGCACATGTTTTAAAAAGATTTTGTTACTGTAAATCATGACTTTCGATCTAAATTGCACATGCAATTCAAGACTATAAGTCTGATCTACAAAAAATAATGCATAGCACATGCAAAGGGCTGAAAAACCTCTATTTTTACAAAGAATTGATAAAAACCAGCTTCTAATAGGCAAAAACTATCAGAACAAATAGTCAAAGACTTCGATGTATTGACTACCAAAGACAAGATGACAAAAATGTTCAAAAATATGTGACATAAACCTTGAAAAGCACACAAAAAGAATGTTTGGATTATGAATTGGACAAAATTCAAATGGCTGTCACAATTTTAATCTTGCAAATACTGAGGGACAACAAGAATCATGATATAATTGTAACTTATATAGCAGTTTGGATCTTGCTTAATTGTAACTTTCTTGGATATAATTGATTCTTAGTACGTTAAGGACTTAGACATATAATAGATGACACCTGAACTTACTTTATAAGTACCTAAAGTAAAGGTTTGAACTTTAGTATTGTAATAACATAAATGTTAAAGTAACACATATACTTATGGCTTTGAATAACACGATCAAATAAAGCAAATTTTTTCTTCTTACTTATGACCCTTGATGATATGATTTATATCTCTTAAAACTACTTAGCAATGTTCTTCTAATCATTACATCTAACTGAGTGTTTTATATTTGTAATCACAATATTTTCTCCCCATTGTTGTGATTGTCTAAATAGTCACATATCTCTGCACTTACAACATTTTAATAACATTGTTGTTATCATTGTTCTTACTATCGTGTTAAGCTTGAGACTATTATTTTTCTATGCATTGTATATCAAAATTTTCATGGTAATAACAATCATGAATTCATCTCATATAACTATGTAATGATCTTTGACCTCTATTTTCTCTCTATTTTGTTAATCTTCATATGATTGTGACCTCCTATATTCAAGGCTTATCACTCTTCAATAATTATATTTGTTTTGACATTAAGTACATGGCTTCTTTATTTAACATAAATATCACTAGATTACTAATTTATAATAGTACTCTACAACCTTTGTTTAATCATTTTCCTTTGATAATTTCCTTGACAACGTTTGAAGTTGTGGGTCACTTCTATTTGATCACTCCTTTGTGTCTTTGCATATAATAGTGAACATCCATTTTAAAGCATTATCAAGATCTTTGTTAATTTCATGGAGCCTCTATTTTTACTATAACAATAGTCATTTGGCCATGGTTAGTAAGATCTAAGATTACATTGTATCATTGTTATTGCATCGATTACTATCATTGTTGAGCCATTTTACTGCCTTGATTATAAGATATCTCAGTCCACTAAATTATTTATAATGATAAATGTCCCTTTACTCTTATTTCATTACTCTTATCACTGTCAATGTTCCATTAGTTTGATGATTTCTTGATTAATGTTCCTTGACACTATTGAATTTTTTTTCACATTGAGTAACCTTATTTGTGAATTAGTTTAATATTATAACAATCATCTCTTATTTTTCTTGTATGTATATCAATGATTGCCTATGTCAATGCTATTTGTATTCTCAACACTAAGAATCTTTACAAATAGCACGATACATTATTTTCTCAATCCTTCCATGATTTTTCTAGCTTCTTTTCATGACAATAATTGATCTTTGCATTACATGCTCACTTTATTTTATCATCATTTATAATAAAATTGATAATCATTGTGATTTCATGGAATAAACCCATAAAGTGAGAAACTTTGATACCTCATTTTATTTCACAACTTCTCGTATAATTATTGTGATTACATTTTATGTACTGTCCCTGTTTCTTGTACCAATCTTTAAGACATTAATTTGTCACTTCTTTACATTTATCCTTTGTCCTTGGTATATTAGTCTGTTACTATTGTGTGACAATAATCGTTGCATAAATACATCCTTTTTTTTAACACATTGATGTTATCCATCCTCAACCATTGACTTGCTCTTGATAATTGAGGATCTCCTTCATGACTGTACTTTTTAGCATTTGATCTCTACACTTGATATGGTGTCTTTTACTCATAACGAGTCTTTATCACTGTCATTTCCAGTCACTATTATCTCTATTTGATACATTTTCCAATATTTATATTACAATGTCTCATTTTTATCTGATTTTAATTATTCTGAAACCACCAAAATCCTCAACTATCATGAAAGTGATGCATGCACTATCTTGACCTTCGTTTCATCAATGCCCATCCCTTCGTTTCATCAATGCCCATCCATCTTTATAGAATTATTGTTTTGAATATCATTGTAAGTTTTCTCTTCTATTTTTAGAACCTGTACCTCTGATGTATTAATACATTGTTGTATATCATTAATGTAGGCATTATCTTTACAACTCCATTGGATACTATTCTTTACTATGATTGCATCTCTTTACTATTCATAGTTATCTTCTCATGACTCTCCATACTCTCTATGGTATTATCTATATTTCTATATCCTCATGACAGTCTGCATCCATTATTCTCAGTGTTCAATATTTTGATTTCTTTATATGTATTTTTTGATATAATTATCCTATCTGAATATATCCTTATTGATGAGCCTGTTTTACTATCTTTATTATATTAGTCCTTGCAATCTATTTTCAAGTATTATTAGAACAATTGTAAACTTTAAGTCAGTTGAACTTTTGTTAAGTACAGAAAAGAACCATTAAGCCATGGGTGGAATAGATATGTCATATTACGCCAATATTATATATATGTTGCAGTATTTCATATAATAATCTGAATGTGTGTTCTAACATCTGGATTAATTTGATAAGTTGCTTGCATGAATATCTTTTTCATATTAACTAATCTCGCTAGGGAGTAGGAGTTGCTGGGAGTGGTCGACAGCATTGAAGGAGGACGTAAAGACCAACTTCGTGCGGATAAGCCATCATGGCAATAGAAGACACGACTGCTGCAAATCAGGAGCCACTGTTTCAGAGATGCATAAATATAGCTCTGCTATATTCCCTCTGTATTACCAGCATGTTGACTTGATTGGCCAGACTTCATTTGTGCACATCATGGGCTGTTGTGCTTCCTTTTCTCTTTCTTTGGCGTGGTTTTAGTTAGTTAGTTCCTTTTCTATTTTGAATAAAGAAGTCAATCCTCTATTTATAGGGAGGAGACTGTTTGTTTGTAAGTTCAGATTTTTGGAAGGAGAACAATGTTCTGATTGTATCTGGTTCAGCAAGTTCATTTTCAGCTTGATGTCTTATTATTCATGTAACCAGTTTTGAAAGATAATGAAGTAGCTTTTGGTTCATATTCTGTGTTCATAGATTAACAAAAGCCAACCAAGGGGGCCCACTTGGTAGGTGGATTAGAGTAGAAGTAGAATATATTTACTTCCTACATTTCCAGTATTCTAGATATAAGATTACAGTTTCTTCCTGCAGCATTGTACTTTGTGAATGTTCCTGCAGCACCTGCAAGGATAGCTTTAGTGAATGCTCTAAGTTGAAAGAATAGATTTCAGTAGAAGTTTGCAAGTTGTAGCATTCATTTTAGTAAGGACTAAGTGCGTTTCCCTTCCTGCAGCCCTAGTATAGATTCCTTTCATGTATTTTACTTTCCTGCAGCATAGGTAGATTGGCTCCTTAAGGAACTTAGTGCACATACTATGCTGTACCATTTCAAGTATACGTCCCTGGGTTGAAAAACTAAATGTACCTCATGGTGGGGGTAGTGATCCTTAGATTGAATACATTATTCCTAAGAGAGGCTTTGGGCATGATTATTAAGAACCTATTGTGAGGCAGTTCATTATTGGCGCCGCTATCGGGGATGGTGTCAAGCTAAGAAACCTTTTGAGTCTTTTAGTTATTTTAATGGTTTGTGGTCCTAAGTTTGCTTCACCAGTGTGAAGAATTAATTTGCATGCATTGAAGGGGAAGGAGAAGAGATGAATATGGAAGATTTCTTCCAGGAGAACCTGCAAATTTGAATGAGCAAGTTGAAGAAGTTGAGTTGCCTTTTGTTGATGCAAGTCCCGAGTTTCCTGTAGCATCTACTGCTGGAGAAAGATCTTTTGACATAAGTGGTTTTTGGCCTTTTGCTGAAATCTTGGCCAACTCTCTTGATAATTCTGACCCAAATGCACCTGCTAATAACAATCTTGTGGCTAATATTCCTTTCCAATAGCAAGTACCACCCCTGATACCTCCAGTAATGGCACACCCTACTTTTCCATTTCCTCTGCCAAGCTTTATAAACAATGCAAACCTCAAGAATATACCCTCAACTGCACTTCCAAAATTTTATGGGCTGATGACCGAAGATCCTGACACCTTTTTGTTCAAGTTTGACATCCTCTATTGTAGCTTTGACTATAACACTAATTCCCACAAACTCAAACTGTTTCCAGCAAAACTGAAAGAGTCAGCCTTACGGTGGTTCATGGGATTAGGAGAAAATGCAGCAAGCACATGGGATGAGATGCAGACCCTGTTTCTAGAGAAATACAAAGAATATTGCAAGGGGAGATGACATTTTTAGAATGTCACAAAAGGAGGATGAAACTTTGGAGGACTATGTTTCACATTTTCTATACACCATGTAGAAGAATCCCCAACATGTTCTGGCAGAGGATTCACAGAAACTAGTCTTCTTGAGAGGAGTGAACGACAACTATCTAGAAGCATTGGACCTCATGGCTGGTGGGGACATATCCCAATCCTCTTGGGATGCTCTCAAGAAAATCTGTCTCAACTACTCCAGATCAACTGGGAAGAAAGGCAGAGGATATCGGTCTACAACAATTAAAGGGAGCAGTTCAGGCGTTTCTAAGTTGGAGATATCTAACTTGCTAGCAGATTTCAAGAAAGACATCATTAATTATGTTGCCACACATCTCAACACCATGATTAAAAAGAAGAAACATGCAGATGCTAAATTGCAGTTGGTTGAATATTGTCCTCATTGCTGGAAACAAAAGAAAGACTATGAGTGCAAGCTGGTGGCGAACCTAGAAAATCAACATTTGCCTACTAAGTACATGAAGATAGAAGGAGATAATGAGAAAGTGTTCTTCATTGCTCAACGTTTCCCATGGGCACAATGACAAGGTATGCCTCAAGACCCATTACAATTTTCAAATCCTTACAGTAGTCAATGGAAAAACCAAAGTTATCAGAATAATCCTTAGTACTCTCAGCCACCTTGGAATAACCAGTGGCCTAACCAACAAAATAACCAGTGGCCTAACCAGCAAAATAACCAGTGGCCTAACCAGCAAAACCAATGGCAACCACCACAAGGGAATTGGTAGAAAAATAATTAATGGAGGGGACCTCCACAGTGGCCCAACCAAAATCCTGCTTTTCCATAATTACCGCCACCAGTGCCACCTCCTGCAATAATGTTGCCTCCTACAGCCACTAGCCCCAATCCAAAGCAAATGCAATTGCCTGCTCAACCGCAACCAAATCCAAATAACAAGCAACAATAGCAGCCAATGTATACTACTGATACACAGCAGTATCCTGCTTACACTCTAGAGATATCTGACATATATCTGAGGTCAACTACTACTCTGCCTGCACCTGAACAACCTATTATCACAGAAGTTGTAGACACTTCTGCAACATCAACACCTCTTCCAGAGGCTATATTGCAAAATACCACCCAATCAACTCAAAAATCTAGCAAAGCTGATGATGAAACCACAGTTGAACCTCCTTTTCCATAAAGGCTCACAATAGAAAAACCTATATCCCAAAAGGAAATGTCTTTTGATATTGTTGAGCAGCTAAAAAATATGCACATCCAAATACCTCTGTTTCAAGCTATCAAAGATGTTCCTATCTATGGGAAAGCAATTAAGGATGCATGCCTTAAAAAACCTGAGAGGAAGAAGAAAGATCCTCAAAAATTTCATATCATAGGGCAACTTGCAGATATCATGTTGGGAAAGGTATTTATACCCAAGTATTCAGACCCTGGAAGTCCAGTAGTTGACTTGATAATTAATGGACAATCTGTTAAAAATGCTTTAGTTGATTTGGGGGCAGCAATTAATGTGATGACCAAAGATACAATGCACATTCTAAGTATAGAAGGCTTAAGAACAACACCAACAATATTAAAACTTGCTGATAGTTCAATAGTCACTCCAGATGGTCTTGTAGAAGATGTGGTAGTTACCCTAGACTCATGGGAATACCCTGTTGATTTTCTCATCTTATCACCAAAAGTAAACTTTGTTGGCTATCCAATCATCCTAGGGACACCTTGGTTAGCCACCACTGATGCAAAAATTAGTTGCAGATCAGGAAGTATGACAATTTCAACTGGTCAGGCAATAAAGAAAATAACACTCTATCCTCCTGCCCAGCCTCATCCAGATTTGAAGGATCTCATTTGGCCAGAAATAGGAGATGAGGAAGAAGAGGTCAATTCTGGTGCTCAACTTATGATGATGCATAGGCAATCTTTTCTGAAAATGCAAGAGGAAGATGATGTAATACAGAGTATTCTTACCAATGAGTGTATAGTAGCAAAAGATGTTTCTGAAAGTATTATTCTGCAGCTATGTACCTATGAAGACTTTATCTTTCCAGCAAGCCCCAAAGTAATTAGTCAATTGTTACCATGTGAAATTTCTACAAATCCAGTACCTCAGATGCCAAGGGTAGAGCTAACAACTGTTGTGGAAATTTCCCCTGGTCATAATCTCCATGTAAACAACAAGTTGCCACCTCAGCAAATGGAACAATTAACCAAACTCTTGTGTAAGCATGAGAAAGCCTTTGCTTGGAGTTATGGAGACATGCTAGGACTAAACTCCAAGCTCTGTACCCATAGGATCTACATTAATGATGGTAGCTTACCACTATGCCAACCTCAAAGAAGGATAAATCCAGCATTGAGAGAGATAGTAAAAAGTGAATTACAAAAATTACTAGATGTTGGTTTCATCTATCCAATCTCTGATAGCAAGTGGGTATCACCGTTATTCATTATACCTAAGAAAGGGGTGAAATGGAGAATATGTGTGGATTACAAAGATTTGAATAATGCTACAAAGAAGGATCATTTTCCTTTACCATTTATTGATCAAGTCCTAGACACTCTTACTGGTAAGAAATATTTCTCCTTTCTGGATGGATACAGTGGGTACAACCAAATCAACATTGCTCCAGAAGATCAGGAGAAGACTACATTCACATGCCCCTGGGGTACGTATGCCTATTTTGTATTACCATTTGGTCTATGCAATGCACCAACTACCTTCCAGAGAGCTGTAATCAACATTTTTGCTGATATATCACATGATTGTATGGAGATATATATGGAAGACTTTACTACCTTTGGAGTCACCTTTGATGAAGCCCTGAAGAATCTAGAAAGAGTGCTAATCAGATGTTAGGAACACAATTTGTCTCTCAATAGTGAAAAATGTTTCATGATGATGCAAGAAGGCATAGTGTTGGGACATTTCATATCTGAAGCTAGAATCCAAGTAGATCCTGCAAAAATAGAGGTAATTCTAACATTGCCTATTTATATAAAGCAGAAAGATGTTAGGTCTTTCCTAGGACATGCTGGCTACTATAGAAGGTTTATCCAAAATTTTAGTCAAATAGCTGGTCCTCTGTATACATTTCTTACTAAAGAGGATAAATTTAACCGTACAAAAGAATGTGATGAATCCTTCCTGCAGCTTAATAAATTGTTAACCACTGCACCCATACTTAGGAGTCCTGATTGGAATTTGCCATTTCAAATTCACACAGATGCTTCAGACTATGCAATAGGTGATGTCCTAGGACAAAAGTCTAGTAACCTGGAAAATGCAATTTACTACATTAGCAAAAGCCTCCATGGACTAGAGTTAAACTACACAGTGACAGAGAAATAATTACTAGCAGTAGTATATTCCTTGAACAAATTTTGTCATTACATAACTGGCTATCCTATTTTTGTTCATACTGACCATGCAGCAATAAAATATCTCATGAACAAACCTGCTATCATAGGCAGGTTAGCAAGATGACTTCTTCTTTTGCAGGAATTTGACATTACTATAGTTGACAAGCCTGGCAAGGCAAATGTAGTAGCTGATTATCTATCAAGAATCCACCATATAGAACAAGATACTACTCTGATAGATGATGCATTTCCAGATGAGCACTTTATTCATATTGCTATCCAAAGTCTGTGGTATGCTGACATAGCTAATTACCTTGCAGCTAACAAAGTTCCAACACATTTTTCTTACAAAGAAAGAAGACTACTGGTTGAAAAAAAAATTAATTTCTCTTGGATTGATAACATGTTGTTTTACATTGGACCTGATCAAGTAATGCGCATATGTGTGAGAGAAGATGAGACATATGACATTCTCCATGCCTATCATGATGAACCATGTGGGGGACACTTTGCAGCAAAGAGAACAGCCCAAAAGATATTAACAACTAGATATTATTGGCCTACACTTCACAAGGATTCAGCCAGCTATACAAGAAAGTGTGACAAATGTCAAAGAATGGGCAGACCGACTAAGTCTAATGAAATGCCATTAAATCCACAAGTGGTGGTCACTCCATTTGACAAATGGGGTATGGACTTCATTGGTCTGATAGACCCTCCATCCAATGGAAAGTCTTACATCCTGGTGTGCACCGATTATTTCACCAAATGGGTCGAAGTAAAAGCTATGAAACATGCCCGAGACCATAAAGTTGTAGAATTTTTGTATGATGAGATTTTCACAAGATATGGAGTACCGACAGAGCTTGTAACTGACCAAGGTGCCCAATTCACTTCCAATTTAATAACAGAGCTCATGAAAGAATACAATATCAGACATAGGAAGTCCAACCCTTATCACCCTCAAGCCAATGGACAGGCTGAAGTTACAAATTGAGAAATAGAAGCCATCTTAACAAAGATAGTTCATCTGCATCGCCGAGACTAGAGTAGCAGATTATTAGAAGCCGTCTGGGCGTATCAAACAACTTGGAAGACCACTACAGGATTCACTCTATTTGAACTATTGTATGGAAAAATAGTTATGCTACCAGTTGAATTTGAACACAAAACACTGAGGACAACATTGCAGTTAAATATCGATCTTCCTGCAGCACACAAGGAACGATTACTACATCTCAATTCCCTGGATGAAATGCGTAAATTTGCACTATAGAAAACTAAACTAGTCTAGAAACCAAGGAAGAAATGACATGACTCGCATATCAAGAGTAAACAATTTCAAGTTGGAGACTGGGCATTGCTGTATAATTTAAGATTCAAGGAAACACCAGGAAAGTTACAGACAAGATGGCTGGGGCCATATGAAATAAGCCATGTTTTCACCAATGGAGCCGTCCAGTTGACCATAATTGATCCAGTACACTTCAAGATTCTAGTCAATGGACATCGATTAAATATTTATCACCAACCTCAAACAAAATCAGACTTCCTGCAGCAATTCAAAGAACAAAAATTAAATGAGCAACAGGTAACACTTCCTGCAGCAGAGGGTGTGAACCTTCTTCCTACAACTCTTCAGTAAAATCCATTGAGCATGTCCATAATAAATGCTTCGTGTTGACATGAAGTACATTCTTCCATTCACTTTCTATTTCTACTTTCCAACTCATCTCATTTCTTTAATCTACCACCCACCCACCTTCCACGTCATCATCATTTATTCCTTTAAAAAGCTTTCAATAAGAAGCCAAGTATGCTGACGTAAGCCGTCACCACTTTCATACCACTCTCGCCACCTTATCTATCATGTGCAAAGATTGAATGACAGGTACGCACTTTTCAAAAAAATTCCATTTTTAGCGCATAGATTTCAATAATTGTATCTAGTACTACAAAATATATATCATTACGACATTACGCCAATTTCATCCCTCATGCCACATCTACCAAGTGTGGACACTTGTCAATGTTAAGTAGGGGGAGGAAAGTGTATTAATTCCAAACTGTCATTTCTATTTACGCCTGAGAGATTTTATGTCACTTCAAATATGTACTTAGCCTTGCCTCATTAAAGTTCTAAGTGTTATATCGCACAATTGTTGTACTTTTATTCCTGAATCCTCCATGATTGTCAGACTAGATGTGATTTATAATTAAGTTAAGTGACAACCCATAGTAAAGATTATAATCTCTCCTGATTTAATTCATCACCATTGTTCATGCCAAGAAAAATAGAGAAATTTAGGAGAAAGATCGTAGTCCTTGTAGTCTGGAATTCAAATAATGAATAAGGCATCTACCTAGTGCTGAGAAGAAAAATCAAAATTAGCAGGCATAGATGGGAGGCCAACTGCAGAGACACGAGCTGGTTGTGCATGGTGTGTTACTCTCAGATGTTGAGGTGGTTAGAAGATTCAATGCATGTGGCTGGTTGGCGTATTTCCTAAGGTTAACAGAATTTGATGAGGACTCAGCAGTAGAATTTGTGAGTACATTTGAAGAAGGTTAGGAAACAGTGTGGGGATTAATAGTGGTCATGATAGAGGAGTGGATTGAAGAAGTTACTAGATTACCAATGGTTGGAGAAAATTACCCTAATGTTCATGATGCTAGATCAGCAAGGGCTCAGTTCACCCTACCGGGTGATCCTCCTTTGGAGATTACCAAACAGGGTTGCAAGAGAATGTCTATCCCTCCACCATATAACGAGTTGGCTACGAATATCATTAGGTATTTCACATGTGAAGGTATATTTTCCAATTTACATGCACATCATTTCAAATTACTGAGTTATGTAAGGCATAATCTAGTAGTAAATGTTCCAAATTTTTTATATAACATGCTATGCATTAGTGCCGAAGAGACCCAAAAAGGGAATGCAAATTTTGTTACCCACCATGCCCTAATTAAACTGTTAATAAAAATATCTCTTAGGGATGCCTCTCTCATGACATGGTCAGAGTTTGTTCAGCGCAAAACCCTACAACCACAGGTTAACCCTAATGAACAAATTGGGCATGATAATGTAATACCAACTGACCCAGCCGTTGAAAAAGATACCCAAGGGACAAAAACCATAAATCTTCAAGAAAATGTGCCCTTACCTGCAATTGAGAGAAATGTACCTACCTCTTATCAAGCCAAAGGAAAATGAAAATTAGAAGAAGAACCTTTAGTTCCTACAGCCAAACCATAAATCCCTACTTTTTTGAAAGGGAAGAAAAGGAAGTCGGTTCCTACAGCAGAGAAGTTGAAGAAAACTACTAAAGAAAAGGCTGTAGAAATTACAAAGACCCCTATGCGAAGGATTCCTAGAATGAGAGGGAAGCTCCCTAGGACATCCTCCATAAGCCAACCCACTTCTCCTATGCAATTTGATGAACAACCCAATGTGCAAATAATTTCAGATGATTCCCCAAATCAGCCTGTAGTTCCAGACTTTCCTCCGCACTCCACTGAAACTTATGAAGCTGAACCTGGTGATTTTCAAAATAGTTCCTAGGAAATCCATCAGGATATTCTAGTCATTAACGAGGAGAATGCCTTAGTAATCCATCAGTCAGCCCATGCAGAAAATGCCTTAGTGCCCTACAATAGAACATGGTTAGTAAGTTTCCTAGAGCAGTCTTGGAAGGAACAGAGGAGGCAAAGAAATCAGATAGAAGATAGTGGCCCGATCACATTGAAATCACTTCTCTTTGGATTGCATAATAAATATGTGATAACAACAACTCTATGGAGAGAAGAAAAGAGGAAACTAAAGAAGGTCATAACAGAGCAAGAGGAAGAAATTGCAAACTTGAAAGAACAACTGGCAAAACAAAAATAGAAAATGGATCATGCCCTCAAATTAGTTGATCAAACCATTGCATGTAGGCCACCTCCTAGGGTCTATACCATGTGTTTGAAGGAATAGTTCCTCTTATTCCAGCTAATGATTACCATTAAAGATATTGATTCTGAGTTCAAGTCAGCCCAAGATTTTTATGGTCTTTATCAAACTCTTCCCTCATGGCAACAAAATCTCCTCTGTGAACTATACATGCATAACTTCATTATCCCAGCTGAGACTGAGTGGAATCCTCTACTCTACATATGGGATAACCACCTAAGGGCATTGATGTCCTAGATGCACAATGAATCCAACTATGATAGACAATTGGAAAATTATAGGGAACAGGAGAAAATAGAGCCATTACAATTAAGAGTAGAGAGCAACAAGCCAGCTACACTCTTCAGAGATTGGCTTAGTTTGACTTATGGAAAAATTAAGGAAGAAATAAGGGACAAAATTTTTGGGATTAGAGCAGAGGTTTATACAGAATATGATGGTTTATCTTACTTTTTCTTTCAGAGAGCCCTAGCCGGAGCCAGAAGAAGATGGGGTAGGTTATCCAAGATATTGAAGAGATCAGAACCACATAGTCCTATCAACCTCCAAGTAGCTATCCAAAGGGTGCCAAAATACATACAGCTAGGAAGGAAAACTAGATAGGAACTCTGGTGTCCACTCATCATGCAGCCACTGATGCTCCTCTGGCTCTTGTATGACATCAACACTGACAGACTGGACCGACTTCAAGAAGATCATAGAGTGGGTGTCTAGGAAAGAACAAGGGGGTTCTATTACACCTTTAAAAGTCAAAGGAGAGGAAGAACAAAGGTTGGAGATTTCAGGGAAATCACTAGAAGACATAATGCTTGAGGATAAGCATTCAACTTACCAAGGGGCAGATGATGAGCCTGTTTTACTGTCTTTATTATATTAGTCCTTGCACTCTATTTTCAAGTATTATTAGAACAATTGTGAACTTTAAGTCAGTTGAACTTTTGTTAACTATAGAAAAGAACCATTAAGCCATGGGTGGAATAGATATGTCATATTACACCAATATTATATATATGTTTTAGTATTTCATATAATAATCTAAATGTGTGTTCTAACATCTAGATTAATTTGATAAGTTGCTTGCATGAATATCTTTTGCATATTAACTAATCTCGCCAGGGAGTAGGAGTCGCTGGGAGTGGTCAACAGCATTGAAGGAGGATGTAAAGACCAGTTTTGTGTGGATAAGCCATCATGGCAATAGAAGACACGGCTTCCACAAATCAGGAGCCACTATTTCAAAGATGCATAAATATAGCTCTGCTATATTCCCTCCGTATTACCAGCATGTTGACTTGATCGGCTAGACTTCATTTGTGCACATCATGGGCCGTTGTGCTTCTTGTTCTCTTTCTTTGGTGCGGTTTTAGTTAGCTAGTTCCTTTTCTATTTTTAATAAAGAAGTCAATCCTCTATTCATAGGGAGGAGACTATTTGTTTGTAAGTTCAGATTTTTTGAAGGAGAACAATGTTCTGATTGTATCTGGTTCAGGGAGTTCATTTTCAGATTGATGTCTTATTTTTCATGTAACCAATTTTGAAAGATAATGAAGTAGCTTTTGGTTCATATTCTATGTTCATAGATTAGCAGAAGCCAACCAAGGGGGCCTACTTGGTAGGTGGATTAGAGTAGAAGTAGAATAGGTTTACTTCCTGCATTTCTAGTATTCTAGATATAAGATTACAGTTTCTTCCTACAACATTGTACTTCATGAATGTTCCTGCAACACCTGCAAGGATAGCTTTAGTGAATGCTCTAGGTTGAAAGAATAGATTTCATTTTAGTAAGGACTAATTGTGTTTCCCTTCCTACAGCCCTAGTATAGATTCCTTTCATGTATTTTACTTTCCTACAACATAGGTAGATTGGCTCCTTAAGTAACTTAGTGCTCATACTGTGTTGTACCATTTCAAGTATACGTCCCTTGGTTGACAAACTAAATGCACCTCATAGTGGGGGAAGTGATCCTTAGATTGAATACATTATTCCTAAGAGAGGCTTTGGGCATGATTACTAAGCACCTATTGTGAGGCGGTTCACTTATGACAATGATGTTTGTTCTCTAGCTCACATAATGGAATATATTTAATAAATGACATTCTCTATTCTTAGAATTGTTTCTTAGATCCTTTTGAAAACCATGGATACTTTGTTCTTATGAATTTGTAATAGAACTCAAGGGAATAGTAAAATTGTTTAAGAAACTATCAAAGTACCCCTATAATAGTTGAAAAATGCATGGAATAATAAGTAACACATTCATGTCACTAGGTTCAAAGGTAAATACATATATACTAGAAACCCTACCTCACTTGATTCTCATAGGATTATCTTTACTTATAATACATCCTTTAAACTAAAGTCTTTCTCTCGAAGCATTAAATCTGACACTTTCTTGATGAGGTCTAGTTTGTTTATTTTCTCTATGCGTGAATCTATGTTCCTTCCATTGTTCTTCTTTAGGAGATCCCCAAAAAATGAAATCAAGACAATGGATGTGACGTTAACTCTTATTTATCAGCTATTCCTTTTATTTTATGCTCATGAACCCAATCGCTTCGTGAAAATATTTTTGTTGAAACATGAAGCTCACTATTCTCTGGAAAAAATCTGCTCATTAATATGCATGACAAATGTTGTTCTTTGTTCAAAGGATCTATCCTCTGATATTTATCTTCCATTTTCTCTTTCTTCATGCCTTCTACGGATAAGGTAGGTTTTTCTTTCCTAACCCTCACTTGTAACCCAAGTTACCATTCTTGTAGTAAAGGTATGATCAAGAGCCAAAAGAACTTTGACTTTCATGTGTCCCTCCATTACCTATGCATGGTATCTTTTAAATAAAACATCCCTTCTTGAAACTCACCCATTTGATCACTTTATAAAAAACCAAAGGTTTTTTCAATACTTGAAGTGATTCTCTTTCTCTAATATTTAAATAAAACTCATAAAATTTTGGTATAGGACCTAAGGGAAAACTTTAGACTCTCTTGACCCAAAAGTGAAAAATTGTCAACATTTTGGTATCATCTCAAGGGTGTTTTCCCACTAAAAATGTAGGACAAGTGGCATTGTGCATCCATTGGGAGTATAAGTCAATAAAATGGCTTGAAAAAATATTAGAATCAGATTTTGATCCCGCTGCAGAAGCATTAAACAGCATCAACAACCAAAAAACCAAACTAAAAAATGTGTACAACCAAAACTTAGGGACGGGAAAACCAATATAATCATATTGATTGACTAGATTGAGTTTGAAGAGGTGAATGGAGATCCAAGATGTGGATTCTAGTGGAGTGTAAAGTGTTTGAAGTTGACCTCTAATAGGTCTATGAAGTGGGATGGGTCCTAGAGTGAACTCTGACTAAAGATTGGATAAATTGCTTTCAAGAAAAGAAAGAAAGAAGTCATCAAACTATGAAGAAAATAGTTACTTATTGTAAGACACATTCACCACAGTAAGTGGGAGAGAATAGATCTTCATGGAAATTTCAAACTAAATTGTTGTTAACACTAAATCAATGACATGAAGAATCAATAATCTGATTGCTTTCCTTTCTTCAAAACTTCAACAAAACAATTCAATAATGCATGGAAATGATAAAGGACTCAAACCATAACTATTTCAGACCATTTCCAATCTACTTTGTATTCAAACAAGAATTTTATCAATACCAAACAAAGGATTGTATCCTCGCAGCAACAACTTGGTAGTTTTGCAGAGAATTAATTTTTATTGAATCAAACTTCATTATAATGCATTCCTTCCACCACAAAAAATTCTCTCCCAACCACCTAAGACTCCCCTCTCTAAAACCACAATCAAACAATGATAATTAATATTCTAAAAAATGTTGATTGTTTAACTTCCTCCACAAACCGTGTACAGTCAGTTATGACTGTTGGTATTCCAAGATTTATTGTCCACACTGAAAACAAAGTTATCCTTTCGACCACTCTTTACCTTTAGGTGTTTATATTATTCAATTTGAAAAATAGTTGAGACAAAAAATAAAGAACGCCTCTATTTGTATTAAATACACTAGTCAATTAAAATATTCCATATCAAGGTAGTTCATTCTCCAGAAATATATCAAGTAATGACCATAGACTCTGAAAATGTAACCAATGGACGAGATATTACTATTGGAAAAGAAGCCTACCTATCATCCATAGGTACACATGAATTTTTTTATATCAGTCGTGATATCAATGTCTATTTGCATGAAAAGGACATGTTTAGAACACACACACTATCATAAGCAATAATTTGAATAAAATGAATTGTTTATAACAGAGAAACAAAATTGTAAAAACTGTACTTATGATATGTACATGTTCATTAAATTCCATAACACATGAGTGCTGGAAAACTTCTACCATATGAAGTATTATAACTTTTGGAAAATAAATGGGAGAGTTGTATGTAATGCCCAAAATTCAAAACACTAGATTGGACATTAAACAAACTATTTATTCTACTATGAACATATCTAATTTGCAATATTTTTTTCTTTCTAAACAATGACATACTGCATTAATACATAGTGTGAACATATTTGTTATATCATTTAACTAGAATCTAAAATTATAATAAATCTACTTAGAGCAATAAAGCTTATTACGATGTTCAAATAACCAACATGACTTGCAACTGCATACCTGAATTTTTCTTTCTTGCCTGTGTATCATATTCTCCTTGCCTCTCTATTTCCTACACATGTATATATGGCTACACAACTAGATGCATGATATAAAATTCATAGTTGATTACATACAAGATTGTAGGATAAGGTACATCAATAACTTAGCTAAATCAATCATAAGGTATTTAAAGCTAGTTTCGTAAAGTGAAGCAAACTATGTAAAATATTGGTAAGGGGTGGCAAGATCAAGGAAGAACTCAAAAGTACAAGACCTAAGGGCCAGACCTAATTCCTCGGGGGCTCATCACAGATGGCCTTGCCTACGTAACTCGCAGAGACATCGTAGTTCAGGCTTAACTTTAAAACCAATCTTTTAAAGGATGGTAGAAGTGGTTACACAACCTCTATCTAGGGTAGAGTCCCCAAACAGTGTCTCCATCGGCTTCCACCCACTTAGGTGAAAAAGGATGAGATCCTAATTAGATTCTACCAACAAATAAGTTATATGTAGACCTCCTCATAAGGTTACCTACCCAACGGTTCATAACTACGATGGAGAACCATATTACCTAATTCTATGAGAGGAGATACATATTACCTAATTCTATGACCACTTATCTTAAAAGCTAACATATTAGTATACCATGTATATAATTTAATCATATCATGCCTTGCTAACATATGCATTGAACACTAATATCTGTATGCATGAAAATGGGTACTTATTCCTGCAGACACAAACACACACACTTCAATAGATCATTGCATGGTTAGCGGGTTAGAAAACATGAAATTGAAATGCAGTAAACTACACTAACCTAAATTGATCTATTGTCTTCTAGTAGGCAGGAGTTTAGACTGTACTCTCAGGTCATTGCAAAGTCCAGTGACTACACCTGTTCTAAATGAAGGATTTTTAAAGCTATAATTGAATGATCTAAATGATTATGCAAGATGTAGATTGTTGTTAATCCAAGCTAATTAGATTTATTTTAAAGCACCAAATGAAAAGTGATGATTCATTTTAAAACCCAAATCATATGTTCTCTAAATTAGATTATTTACATGCTTGAAAGTAAAACAACAATGCTAAATGATTAAAAGCTAAGAATGATAGAAAATAAAAATGCATTATAATAACTATAGAAAAATTTAGGATCCCTGTGATGGAAATGAGTTTTTCTTTTATAGAAATCTCTTTTGAATCAACGATCGAGATCGAAAGAAAAGAGTGGCTCGGATTCGATTGAAGAAGCACAATCCATGTGCAATCAATTTGACTGGTCAAAAGAGTCAGTTGACTGAACTGACCGATCAGTCTTTCTGGAAACCTCCATATTCAGTTCTCAGTTAACTGAAATGTTTTCAAAATGATAAATAGATAAGAATCAGTTAACTGAGTGGAATTGGATTGTTTCCAATTTGATAATCAGTTAACTGGATTTGATGATGTCATATGCATTTTTAATAATTTAAATGATTTTGAATGCATATTTTTTTTTTATTAATTAATTTAATTCCCTTTTTTTATTTAATTGACAATTTAGCAATTTTATTTAATTAATATATCAGAATATTAATTAAATAATTAGTATAAAGTTTATTTTCCAATGTAATGTGATTGTAGGGATTAATTAATTAATCAGGTATGATGATCGATTAGGACCTAGGGTTTAGGTCAGATCAATTCAAATTTGATAGATTGAGGAATTGTCTGTTTGATTTAGGACTTAGGGTTTATCAAGATTAGTGTTTCTTGATTAATTGTTGAGATTGGGGGTCTAGGGTTTAAATGACCATTTTTATGTGATTACAAGTTTCAGCTCAATATCAGTTTGTATCATTCTATTTTGATAATATTTTTAGTGTCTTTTCTATTAGATCTACTTAATCACTCCCATTTCATTTCACTACATCTTTGGTGAAGGATAGATCGTTATTCCTCATTAGTGCTTGAGTCACATCTTGAGCCTATTGGGGATAAACTTCCTTCCTAATTACATTCAATGAAATGGGGAGGTAATTCACTTAGTATATTTTATGTTGCATTGCTCTCCCTGTTTTCCATATTGTACATTTCGGTGAACTCGATGTCTCTTAGATACTTTTGATTTGATAGTTAGATCTACTTTACATGTTCTACATAAAATCTTTAAAAAAATTTAGTTACATGTGCTTTTTGATAAGAACCTTATTATTGCATCTCTTTTAAATCTTCCAAATGCATTATAAATAATATATATATTCTTCCATTACCTTATGCATGAGTTTTATTTCTTTGAGTCCTACTTATAGCATTCCTATTAGAAGCCGTTTAATTATGGGTTCCTTTGATTCTAAGCCATCTCTCTTTCCTAGGAATCTTGATGAGACCAACATGCATACTAATGACATTAATCCTATCATGGAGATTAACTCTTCCCATTCTTCTCATGATAAAGATGACGTATTAAGAGTTACTCCTATCCAATCCAAAAGATTTCTAAGGACTTTGTGAAATTTGAACAATGGTTAGGACAAGAAAACTATAATACTAAAGTCATTTCTATTCTAGAAGGCTTAAGGAAGTGAATTCATAATTATGAGCATGGTGTTAACATCTTGCATAGTGCCTCTCATCTCATTGATAACAATGTTCAACCTATTAGGGATTGTTATCAAGAGCTAGGTTTCATTCTGCCTACCACTAGTATTGTTATCAAACATATCTCCTCCTATCGTCCCTTTTGTTTATTCAACCATTAATAGCTTGGATCAAACTGTGTCTTCCTCGAAACAAAAAATTGCTTCAATGACTCAATCCAAGTTCAATATTCCTACTTATGACATCGCTAGTCCTTTGCCTTTGGATATCATCTATGTTGTTATCACTAAATACATAGAGATGATGACATATAACTGATTAAATGATTGACTATATTAAGTTGAAGATGATGCAAGACATTAAATCAGTTAATGGTTTGTATTGTCATTGATGTCAACTTGATATCATCTGTATGATCATGCCAAAGACTTCAGAGAACCAATGGGACAAAGGTTATGCTTCCAGCAATGCATAAAAGTCTAGTATTCACTAAGTGACAGACTACACCGGCGGAGTGCACACCATTATTAAAGACAGAGATTAAAGTCACAGTGATGCCTAACGAGCAGAAGACAGTGTTGCCCGACGAAGCAGAATCACATGATACCCGACGAGGTAAAAACAGTGTTGCCTGATGAACAAAGATCCAACTGATGAACAAAGATCCAATGATGCCCAACGGATGGAGATCCCGAAGTTAACTGAAGTGACACCGATGGAACTGGCAATTGTCACCGGCGATGAACTGCAGAATTGACTGACGGAACAAAGAGATCAGAAAATGACAAAATATCTAGCTGGCAGAGCTAAAGGATAAACTTAACTAGTTGTTTTATTTGTTTTATTCAACCATAGTTAAGTAAGTGATTTGTACAGTTGGAAAGAAGATAACTAGGAGATAAATCAGGAGTTAAAGCCATAAATCAATTTGGCTGGATTGTTTTTCACACCAAGAATCAAGAATCAAGAATCAAAGAACCTAGAATTAAGGAAAATCATGTCTATTTAAGAGATGAGCATAATTCATTCCAGAGGGGTCGATAAGCAATCAGATACATGGGGGAGTGAATTGATAGAAGATGCTAAAGAGAAACTGATGAAGGATTAACTTCATGCAGTCCTGATCAATCAAGCTGAGGGAGAGCTAAAGAATTCTACAAACACTGACGGACAGTGAATCACAGCATCACAGAGTAGAAAGAGTTAAGTACAAAGGAATTGAGTTGATACATTGATCATAAAGACATTGTAAGTAAATAGATCTGAAAATCTGCAATTCAGTTGCATTAGAAACATGTCATTTTGTTTCAGTTTAACCATTGAAGCATTAAATTCTCTTAACAGAGAAGGACTTAACTGTATTTTGTAAATGAGGTATATCCTAACAGATTACCAGAAGGTTGACTCATGATAGTAGCACCAGTCTTACCTAAAGCCTATTGACAGTCCAAGAAGGAGGCTGATTCAAGGATGGTAGTAAGATTTTTCATAAAGCCTATTGACAGTCATGAGACTGATTCAAGGATGGTAGCATAGATGCCAGATACTTAGTGACAACCTATGTATTGAAAATCCTCTAACAAGGTCGCACTTAACTGTGTGTTTGTAACCTTTAGTAGGGTTGGATCCTAACAGGGCTCACTTTAGAAGAGTGAAAAATTGGGGTATCGGTCCCAGTGGTTTTTCCCTTAACAGGGTTTCCACATTAAAATCCTTATGTTATGTGTATGGTTAATTACTTTAGTGTTTTAAATTCTACATATGCATTTATGGATTGACTGGTATACTCTGCATATTTATTGAGTATCGGTAAATACAGTTTACTGCTTATCTATTATCAAGGAGAAACAAGACAGACAAGGTAAACCGACAGATAGTTATTTGTTTCAAATATTTCAAAGGCATGCATCTTGTTGGGACTTAATAATTTGAGAAGTATTGATTGGTGGATTAAAGTCTAAATTGGATAAATTTTTGAGGCCACTGATTCACCCCCCCCCCC